>JARYGA010032297.1:0-49256 GCA_030545235.1 Helianthus tuberosus
AATGTAAGAGGGACACTTATATACAAGTATATGAAGCGTCATTGGTGCGTCCACCGTACCTCCATTACATCGTTCTCATTTTGTTATTGTTGTCACTATCGGTTCTTACACATAATAAATCCTACTGGGTTTCTGTGCACTAACTTTCATAATTATGTACGCGTCCATAATTAGACAATTCCTTGCACAGTTCACACAGTTTATTTTATAATGTGTAGGGTAAAACCAAATGAACAAACCTGTGATGAGTGTGACTGGACCACCATAGGGTCCTTTCAGCTGTATCATCACATGCCATTCTTAACCAGGTCTTGAATCAATCTTTAACTAGACCACTCAAGGGTCTATCATCGAATCATGGAATGGTACCATATAACCCAAGGGTCTTAACTACTACGTAGAAGCCCATAAGGATTAAGGTAGTACCTTTTGAATATCCTACTATGAATCCCTCATATAAAGATATGAAAGATTCTATGAGGATTTGAAAATCGTATCACACAAAAACATAGAGGAGAACACATATACACATATCACATAATCGCATAATTGTTTAAATTGACCTTTAAATTTGTTATCATTGGACACGGGTATTTAAAGCATACAAGGAATCAATCCTTAATTGTAGCAATTTGGATGAATCCACATGAATACCCTGCTGGTTGACTACATGACCCAAAAACTGAACTTCTTTAAGCCAAAATTTCCTCTTGGAGGATTTAGCGAAAAGTTTGTTCCTTCTTTAGGGGTTCCAATGTCAACGAAGGTGTTGATCGTGATCGGCTCGGGATATGAATAGATCAAGATGTCATTAACAACAATGACGAACTGATCCAAATAAGGCTTGCAGACTCTATTTATTAAGTCCTTGAAGATGGCTGGAGCATTTGTCAACCCAAAAGGCATGACTGTAAACTCGTAATGGCCATACTTCATGCAGAAAACCATTTTGGGAATATCTTCTTCGAGAATACAAAGTTGATGATACCCAAAACGCAAATCGATCTTGGAAAAGCATGAAACGCTAAGCAGTTGATCGGAGAAATCGTTGATTTAAGGTAGGGGGATATCGATTCTTGATGGTAAGCTTACTAGGCTTACGTTAATCGATATACATTCGAAAAGATCCATTTTTCTTTTCACAAGGAGAACAGGAGTTTCTCCAAGGTGAAAAGTTCGGACGGATGAATCCTTTATCAGACAACTCTTGAAGCTGTTTTGATAATTCTTGCATCTCGAACGGTGCAAGACGATAAGATACTTTAGATTTAAAAGAAACAAGTGTTTGAGGTTCTTAGGGAGATCACAAGTGATCATAAAAATGACAGAACCACACGAGTAGTTTTGTCTTTGTGTTGACATCATAAGGTTGGATCAAACATTCATACAATTGCATTAGTTACAAAATAAAACCATAAATTTTTATTTATATAACAACCGCATTGTCTTTAATGTTACAAGATAACAACCATAGGAAAATACAAAATGCTAATTGTTCACTCCTTCATCATTGAGTGCCTCATTGATGTTAAACACTCGACCACGTGCTGGATTCACATTGACGTTCGCATTCGGGTTTGCGTTAGCATTTGCATTCACCAGTCTTGGGCAGTTGTGGCGGAAGTGACCAATCTCTCCGCAGTTGAAACATGAACCCAATGGAAATCTCACAGCATTCCCTTGAACCGGAGCTTGAACCTGAGCAGCCTGATTTTGTCCCAAACGACAAACCTTGGCCAAATGCCCAAGTTTACCACACGTCGTGCATTGCCAGCAAGCTTGTTGTACTGCGTGATGACCGTTGCAGCGTGCACAATAAGGTGCGGTACCGGCATATGCTTTCTTTGCAGGTGGCTGAGCTGGTTGGTTCCGCGGGTTCTGAGCAGTCTGTGCTGTAACAGCAAAGTTCTGAACACCCTTTCGCTTTCTTGATTTCTTTGACGTCTCACCTTCCTTACCCTTCTTGTTTTGACCTTTCTTGCTATCCTCCTTGTCAGACCCCTGCTTCTTACCATTGTCACCTTTTCTGTGTAGCTTATTCTTCCGAATCTGCGACTCAGTCAATGTCGCAGCTAACTCGATCGCCTGACGGAGTGTGGCAGGGTTACTACCAGTAAGGATGTCTTGTACCGAGTCAGTTAGGCCGTCGATGTATCTTTCGATAGCCTTGTCGAGTGGGGTAACCATTATCGGGCAAAGCAGACTCAACTCCTCAAACCTATCAGTATACGCCCTGTGCTCACCACTATCTTGCTTCAACTCATCAAATTCCTTCTCCAAAGCTCGCTGCTCATGACGAGGACAGAATTCCCTCATCATAAGGGCCCTAAGTTCAGCCCACGTCTGTGCTAGAGCAACTTCTGCACCACGATCCCTCATAACCCCGTTCCACCATGTGAGAGCCCTCTTCTGAAACACACTCGAAGAAAACTCGACCTTGCGATTGTCAGGACACTGCACGTGGCGGAAAGTATTCTCAATGCTCTCGAACCATTGAAGAAGCCCAGTCGCTCCTTCAGAACCACTAAACTTGAGTGGTTTAGCCTGGTTAAAATCCTTGTATTTGCATGTAACATTGTTGTTGTTGTTGGCTTGGATCCATTGAGCAAAGAGGTTTGGAAACTGAGCAGCCATCTGCTGTGCAATGATTTCTGCCAGCTCGGCAGTCGCTATCTGGTTTTCGCGTCGAGGAGGCATTGTCTAAAAGAGGAAACATGAAAGGAAACGAGTGAGAGAAATAGACGAAAAGAATGAGATGAACAAATCTGATGAAAGCAAGGATAGTGGTAATTTGTTTGTTACTACAAAGCAACAAACTACCTCGGTGATTAATCAAAGTAAATAGGTCAAAAATAATGTATCGCGAAGACATGCTCGCCTATAAGTGAACACTCATCCCAAGAATTCCCAGGTAAGCACAACTGGTCTCGCGTCTGATGAGATATATACGAAGTGCTTGCCTAGACAGAAAACCCAGAATACAGGCATTCACCCTTCCAGTTTGCACGTGTTCACATTATTTAAGACTCAAAACCTTGTAATCAATCATCCTAGAACAGACGATTAGTTTTCAAAGCGGTTTCGAAAATTGTGTTCTTGTTGTGGTCGTCGCCTAAGGATAGGTGACGGTATTGTTTTATGACTAAACGCAAGTAAACTCGCGTTAGGGTCCTAAGAAAGGTTATTGACTAGGTCAAAGCATTACTAATAACCTAATTCCCTATAACCATTGGCTCTGATACCATCTTTTCTGTCACACCCCGACCACGTGTAACATACAAAACGTGGCGGAAACGTCGGGGAGTGTTGTAACAGAATTAATGTTTCATAACCATGGATATCAAAAAGTGTTTCGTTTTATTAAATATTGAATACTTACATCATCTGGAAATCTAAATACACAATTTAAACATAGTCTATCTTTGTTATTGAGTCACTAAGGCCTTGTCCAGTCCTATGTGAGCATGCATCCTATCAAACGATATCATCCAACAATACCTGAAACATATGTGAAAACGAGGTTAGCAAAGAAATGCTGGCGAATACATTGGTTTTGTTGAAAATAAGATTCATGACTTCTGTTTGAGAAAATGTTTAGTCATGAACCTTGTAATTTACTTTGTCTTTGTAAATCATTTGAAAAAATAATAAGTTTAGATGATATGTATAAATAAGAGAATAATGCATGATTAAATGAATAACCATGTAAAATTAGTTTGTATAAGATAAGTTGTTTGTAAATCAGTGTCTTGTGAAAAGTATGTTACTTGTATAAAATGTTCTATGTCTCAAACTGAAATGATTCAAATAACGCTACAATATGTAATACCATACAAACACTTATATATAGGAAGTACCAGCGGCGTATCCACCATGTTTGTATCATATTACACACGCCTCGTTACTTAATCACTTAATCAAACCAAACCACCAAAGTAATGTTCATGCCCAAATGTAAATCATGTAATATGTATAACCAAAATGATATGTATGGCTAGTGAAATGCATCAACTAAACCATAGGTGAAACGCACAAAACAAAGTATTGAAGTAAAACTTGGTTTAAACCAATACTATGTTTCGTGTAATTGCATGATCAAATGTAAATCATGTCCCAATGTTTACCCAATCGTTAAACATTTTGTAAAATCGTTCAAGTCGTTCTTGTTCTAATTGTTCAAATCGTTCTTGTTTTAATTGTTCAAATCGTTCTTGTTTTAATTGTGAAACTACTTTATGGTCGATTCTCTAATAACATTCAAACCTTCTTGACTCGATCCTCGTTCCAACTCGCTCTCGTTCTCGTTCTTAATAAACCCTTACCAAAGGGTAAATTAATAATTACAGATTCAGTCGTTACCCAAAATACCCACACATAACCATGGGTATAGAGAATAACGGGATTTGTCAGATCCTATGGTACCATAACCTAATACTGGTCGGCTTGATCATTGCTAATGAATGTCATTGGTTATGTAACTACAACCAACAAGTTTGTTCACTTTATTGAAATTGTTCTTGAAACCATTGTAATTGTTTTTGAAACCATTGTTATTGTTTTTGAAACCATTGTAATCGTTCTTGAAACCATTGTTATCGTTCTTGAAACCATTGTTATCGTTCTTGAAACCACATTGTAATTGTTATTGTAATCATTGATAAAGCATTTAGCACATATGAGTCACCCCAAAACAGTTGAAAACAGTAAAAGAGGGGAATAATGTACTCGCCTGAGAATGCTTAGAGGTCTTGAACAACAACCAAACAAAGCTAGAGGGAGCACGGAATCAGTCGGCAATCTAAAACTATATAAATAAACCGGACTTAAATCGGGAGATCGGATAGGATGAGGCTTGGTAAACCAAATGAGTATTGGAACTCATATGATATGGTTTAACAAGGCCTACATACTACATGAAACCTAACCTAAGTGCTTTCGACCCATCGCGACCCATTAAGGTAACTTATGCTACTTTAACGCGTCGTGCGCGTGAAACGCGTTCGGACCGTCTAACTAGTCCTATGACAAGTGTTATATGCCTAAACATGTTACATAATCAGTTATGTGACAAAAGTTTAGGTTACATATGCTTAATTACCAATTATACATGAAAAGGGTATTCTGGTAATTTACCTAAGGCATATAAACTACCTATCATACAACTACTCAAACGATGTGACCATAGGGTATAACCTCGGAAGGTTATTCCCTATACACTATGGTCACCTAATGTATTTGGTCGGATCCTAATGATCGACCAAACTGGGTCGGGTTCGAAGGTATAAGCAATTTATTAGATCGCTTACCCTACGACCCTAGACAACGTGGTAATCAGTAGGCATAGTCCCAAGGGACTATAACCAACGTGATTACACTCACGTTGCGAAGTTCCTACGAACTTCGCATTGACCATAAGCTGGTCAACGCTGAAAGTCAAACAAAGTTTGACTTTCGGACTCGAAAAGCAATAAAATAAGGAAAAGAACGAAAGAATACTTACGAAGGGTCCCCGAATGCTAATTTCGATCCGAGAATCTCAGGTATGATACAATGGTTTCAACTTTGAGTTTCTAAGATCAAAATTCTAGTGGTTTTTGAAGTTGTGGGGTGGGGTATTTATAGTATTCGGGTAACCGTTAAGATCGTTTGTCGAATATCGTGCCTTAATCCCATCCGTACAAGTGTTGCAAAGTTATGGTAGCCTAAAATGATCCTTATCAGCTGAATTGGCAAGTTGTGAGCTTGTGGTTGTGGTTAAAACAGCTGGATCATGCTGACTGTTTGTTCTAATCTGATCAGACATGCGAACGCGGCCCGCGTGAGAATGTTCAGAAACTGAGGCGGGCCGCCTGGCCTGCACAGATCAGCAATAAGTTTCTGTTTTGACAGTTTCAGTCCCTGCACGTGTTTAAGCCCATTTCCGGCACTTCTAAGGCCCGTAAAGCCAAATTTAAGGCCCTAAAATGATGCCTAAACATTGTGGACTTGAAACATGTTCAAAAATATGTCTGATGATGGTTTGTTTGGTCGTACGAACGCGATGTTCGCTTAATTACGACGGAATGCGCATAAGCACGAAAAACGATCCAAATGACGTGAAGAATGGATTTTTGGCAAGCCAAACACTAAAGCATCATATAGTCATGCTTACATAAATTTTTGGATGTCCGGATGTATTCAGAACGTAAGTTATGCTCAAAAGTGCAAACTTGTGCACTTTTTGACAATTTTAGTCCCTGAATGATCCAAAAGTTTATTTTAGCACACCGAACCCCTCAAAGCCTATTTCTAAGCTATGTAAAGGATATTTATGGTATGTTTAACTTATGGCCATGTTCCGGAATGTCTGTTACAGTTCAGATTGGCATACTTTCGCAGTTTGTCAAATTTAGTCCCTGTAGACGAATTAACTTGTTTTTGCCATACCAAAGCCTTCAAAACTTATTTCTAAGTTATGTAAGGGTTATTTAAGGTATGTTAAGCCAATGTCACTATTCCGGAGTGTTTGTTGCATTAAACTGGTTATATTTACGCATTGGTGCGCGTATAACCTTCCAGAAAGCGATTTAGAGCTTGAAATCGAACAAGAGTTGATATGTGTAAACGATACACATATTTTTACAAATCCCAAGTATGAAATACAATATTTCATTGGTTCGATATTTGTTTGATGGCCGTGGAGGCACAGATGTTACATCAGGGAATTAAAGGATCTGGCGCGGTATGACACGTTTTCCCGCTGCACTAGTTTCGAGGACATCCGAGTTTAAGGGATGTGACTTTTTCCTGGACGAGTCACAGTTCTTAAACTGTGTTTATTTCTTGTTGGTGTTGTGTCTTTTGAACACTGTTTATGTTTGTTAGGATGTGATATCCGTTAAGACAATGTTGTGGTTCTTTACTCTTCAAACTTATTTTAATGGATGATCTTGCATGGTTTTATTTTCATATAGCTTTGTTATGATTAAGCTATGGTATTAAGAAGTCACACCAAATTAACCACGCTTCCGCAAAGCCAGGGTGTGACAGCTTGGTATCAGAGCTCTGATCATAGCGAACTAGCTTCCATTACTTGGAACCCTCCTTATTCCTATTCTGTCTAAGCATTGTGCCTTTTTGCGCGTAACAACAACGGACGTTGGCGCGTGGACCATCATAAAGGTCCATTCCATGTTGAAGGTATAAGGACAACAGTGTCCCCTTTCTGATTGATCAGCTGCTTTGAACAAGAGAAAACTAGGGTGACCATGCAAGACGATTTATTATTACGGGGGCCCACGTAATAAAAACTTGTAGTGCGTGGAAATCCTAGTGGACTCTGCGGGTCAGGCGAATGATCACTATCTAATTGGAATTCCTATATCGTTCCAAATCCCTGCCCAGTAGAACATTAGCCGAGATGGTTACTATAATACTCCACAAGGTAGGAAGTCTGCCTATGCCCGCTTCATACTTAACACTTCTACCTATAGTACGAACCGTTTAAGACTCGATATCTAAGCAAGAGAAGATGGCTAATGCTGAGGAAAGAATTACCCCAACACTACAAAATTC
Source organism: Helianthus tuberosus (assembly GCA_030545235.1). Lineage (NCBI taxonomy): Eukaryota > Viridiplantae > Streptophyta > Magnoliopsida > Asterales > Asteraceae > Helianthus > Helianthus tuberosus. The sequence goes on from JARYGA010032297.1 coordinate 7,555, forward strand.
TTATGTAAGGACTTGCACGGTACTTAGAACACCCCCAAACCTGTCCATTGTAGATGCTATGATAAGACCCCAACCTTTGACATCTGCTTTACCCCAAGGAGGTAGCATGGCGTGAGTTATGGTGTAACTTATTTACCGCACTCTATTCGGCAATCAGGAAGTCTAGGACAACCATATTAGGACTCATGGAGCCCAAGTCAAATCAATGTATGCGTCGCACAGCCCAGTGTGGAAAAGGGGTTCTCCCTATATTGGACAATCGAGAACTGTGACACCTGGGTCACTGCGACCATCAAACAAATACCAAACCAATGAAATATTGTATTTCATACTTGGGATTTGTATAAATATGTGTATCTTTTGCACATATCAATTCTTGTTCGATTTCAAGCTTTAAATCGCTTTCTGGAAGGTTATACGCGCACTGATGCGTAAATATAACCAGTTTAATGCAACGAACACTCTGGAATAGTGAAATAGGCTTAACATACCTTAAATAACCTTTACATAACTTAGAAATAAGTTTTGAAGGCTTTGGTATGGCAAAATCAAGTTTAATCGCCTGCAGGGACTTAATTTGACAAACTGCGAAAGTATGACGATTCGTACTGGAACAGACATTCCGGAACATGACCATAAGTTAAACATACCATAAATATCCTTTACATAGCTTAGAAATAGGCTTTGAGGGGTTCGGTGTGCTAAAATAAACTTTTGGGTCATTCTGGGACTAAAAGCGTCAAAAATTGCACAAGTTTGCATTTTCACGCATTTTTTACGTTCTGAATATATCCGGACATCCAAAAATTTATCCGGACATCCATTCCTCGTTAAACATGCTTTAACATGTTTAGCTCATCACTTTAGGTTTAGTGCTTATGTAGGGTCGTAAGGTAAGCGGTCTAAACAACCGCTTATACTTTCGAACCCGACCCGTTTGGTCGATCATTAGGATCCGACCAAACACATTAGGTGACCATAGTTGCATAGAGAATAACCTTCCAAGTTTATACCTTATGGTCACTTCGTTTAAGTAGTTGTATGATAGGTAGTTTATATGCCTTAGGTAAATGACCAAAATGCCCTTTTTGGCGCATAAATTTATTTTAAGCATATGTAACATAATTTTTGATATCTAACCTGATTAGACAACATTATTAGACATATTAAGGTATATAATACTTGTCATAGGACTAGTTAGGCGTTCCGAACGCGTTTTACGCGAATGACGCGTTAAAGTGGCGTAAGCTACCTAAACGGGTCATAATGGGTCGTAAGCACTTAGGTTAGGTTTCATTTTAGTATGTAGGCTTTGTTAAACCATATTACATGAGTTCCTATACTCATTTGGTTTACGAAACCTCATTCTATCCGATCTTCTGATTTAGGTCCGTTTATTTACATAATTACCTATATTAGGTGCCGTTTGATTCCGTGATCCCTCTAGCTTTGCTTGGTTGTTATTCAAGACTTCTAAGCAATCTCAAGTGAGTACATAGTCCCCTCTTTTAATGTTTTCAAACATTTTGGGGTGAAACACATGTGCCTACTTGTTACTTTCGTGTTTTCCATGTTTTCATATCATATACTTGCTATGTTCATTAGTACACTATTAGTACATGATTTCATTATGTTTTGCTATGTATGTTCACTTAACATGCTAGCACAATTGTTTTACGTTTTGAACCATTTGTAATCGTTGGATGTATGTGAACCATTTGTAATCATTGGATGTATGTGAACCATTTGTAATCATTGGATTTATGTGAACCGTTCGTAACCATTTGATTTATGTGAACCATTTGTAACTGTTTGAACCATTGGGTTGGGGAAGTGATTAGGTAACGGGGCGGGTGTAATGTGTTAAAAGCATGGTGGATACGCCGCTGGTACTTCCTATATATGAGTGCTTTTAACACATTATATATCGTTGCGTTATCTAGATCACTTGGGTAAACGATTTTGAAACAATGTCACACAATTATGTTTTCTGAATAATATAAACCATACGATTCTTATTAACGAGTTTCTACGAGATGTTTTACGATTTGATTTAATAAAACAAAATGTTTTGGAGTTAAGAATCATGGCTACGAGATTTTATAAATCATATCCAACTTTATTTGAGTTGGTTAATTATGTCGCAATACTATACTTTTCAAAATAAGGTTTTTAAATAAGTATTGCAACATGTAAAACGAGCCATGAATCTGACACTCACATAAAACCTATGTACTCGCCGGAATTTTTATGCTGACGTATTTTCACATGTGTTTCAGGTACCATAGTCGATGATATTGATGCATGCTCACATAGGAACGGACAAGGCCTTAGCGACTTAATAACAATAAAAGTCTATTTGTTCATGTTTTGTTTCTAATTCCAATGTAATGTAATACATTTAATTAAATAAAACGAAATTGTTTAATCCATGGTTGTGAAACAATGATTCTGTTACAACACTCCCCGACGTTTCTGCCACGTTTTGTTGTTTTACGTGGTCGGGGTGTGACAATTACTGTTTAAATTATGCAAATCTGATGACATTAAACTAAAAGAAACAATCATATCCCTTGGATCCTCTCCTAAGTAACAAGACATTTAGGTCCAGTTTCCCTCAATTTGGTCTGATAAACCAGCTTACCACCTATCAAAACACACAAATGTAAATGCATTTAAATATACTATTTCATTAAAATTCATAATGCAATGAAACAAACTGATGAAGACCTACAATCACAAATCCTCAAATGCTAAAATTAAACAGAACGAATACATAAACAAAATGGTGAAATCAGAATGTAGAATGAAGACTCAAAGCAAAAACACTGAACAAATACCTAAGACAGTTAAACACTGTGTAGATTGCTGGAACAAATTTTAATAATCTGCAATGATAGATCCTCGTTGGAGATTATCGAAACCTGGTTATGTTGAAGGCGATGAAGCTTTCAAAAACTGAACCAAAAGGTAACTTAATGATCAGATAATCAAGTAAGGTGAGACATAGGACGGTGAGAGCAGATGTCACACCCATACAAAGCATAATTGTCGACACGTTTAACAGTATCTCCAAAGCAAAGAGCAAATCTGGGCAGAGTAAAATAGAACAAAATTAGGGTTTGAAAGTTTAATGAAATTTTATAAAATATGCATGAACCAATGTTGTTACCGAATGATGAACATCAACGATTAAACCCAGAAAGCTGGTTTCGCGGCCGAAACTGTAACCACCTTTATCACTGTCAATCTTCAAAGCTTCCACCACCGGAATCTCCACTTATCAAACCCAGCAGTCACAAATCAGAACCCAAATCATCACTGTTGAACATAGCCGCCTACAAATCTATATGAAATCCAACGGTAGATGGTACTGATGGGGACTGATATTGCTACACCCTTTACTTGCTCAATATTTGGAATCAAGTGTGAGATGTGAGAGACAAAGGTGGATGTTCTTTAGTCGCCCGAGAGAGAAGGTCTGATGAAGCTTGTGAGTTGTGAGAGAGATACAAGGTCTGATGAAGCTTTGATCCGTGTGAATTGAAGTGGACGGCTGAAGATGCCGATCCGTGTAAAAAGTGAGATAAATGGACGGCTGAAGATGAATCACTTGAAGGGTAAATTGTTTGTCTTTTCTTGTGCTTTAAATCTTGTACATTGTGCATTAAGTGTGTTTCCAACACATTGGCAAATGACCATACTTATCCCTTGGATATCCTTTTATATCTATACTATATATAAAAGCATATTCGAAGGACAGAAATGGTCATTTGCCATTGTACAAGCATTTCAAGCACATTATACAAGCATCTTAAGCACAAATGTGTTGAAAGTACTTTCAACACCTTTTCAACACATGCAAGCCCTTAAAGCATTATGTACAATCTTTCAATGCACAACATATCATTTGATTAAAAAAACCCTAAAATTAATTGTTTCCATCGACATTTACAAAAAAGCTGATTTGCTTCCATTGTTCTTTGGTAAACACGCCTGATTTTTGGCTCCATGTTTTCATACTTTTGAATTTGAAATTTGAAATTCACACTCTCTAATACAAGTTCTTCTCTCTCATAATTCTTTCATTTGAAATTCCCATTTCCCTGCTCCTAATTTTCTCTCACTATCCATTCTTCATGTTGTTCAATTTAAGCCCTAAATCGGTCATATTTTGAAGGATTTCTTATCTAAAATCGCTGTTAGGGGCTACAATCGAACGAAAAAAGAGGCTGAGAGGTATCCGTATTCTCATAACCGAAAGAAGGATGAAGGGGAGCAATGAACTGGGTTCTAATAGGGCTTTCAAGGGTAAGTTTATTAGGTTTCTAGCATAGTTTTTTGTTTCAAAACTGTTCGTACATTATGTTTGTAGTTTCAGCCTTTCAGGTTGTGATTTTGTTTCCTACCTTTTGTGTAATCTGTGTTTAAAGGTTTTCTTGTTTGTTTTCTAGGGTTTTGAGTGAGATATAATGCCGAAAAATGAAGCAACTTAAGAACCATTAGCAGTTTCTCAAGCGTTGGTGCTTGAAGACGAGGTGTGTCATTGTTTAAGTATTTTTTTTGATTTTGCGTACTGTACTTCATTTTTGTAGCTATGTATAATGGATTAGAAGTTACGGTTTTATTATGTTTTTTGATTCATACTGTCTGCTTCTTGTGCAGGAATAGAACTCCCAAGTCTTTATATGTGGATAGAAAGTCAAGCCCCAAATGGATGTTGTACAGAGGCATGGAAAAATAGGACTCACTGGGTTGGGTCTCAGGCCATTGGTGATGCTACTGAATCAATTGCAGATGCTGAGAAGTATCTGCAGACTCATATGCATGTCCGAAGGTAACTTATCTTACTACTAATTAAAGGTGGCATATTGGGTTACAGGTCATCCGGCAATTTTTTGGTGTACAAATTGTTGAGCTAAAACACTTTGTGAAAAGTAATCAACTTTTATATATGTTTTGGTTATATTTGAATGTTTGTGAATAACATGATTTTGGAGGCTTTAGGCATTGAAAGTTCACTTTGGGTGACTTTTAACCCATTTTTTTCAAGCTTCTTTTTTTGATCTCATGCTTTTGACCTGTTAGTGGTTAAAATATAAACCGGATTTTTCCATTCAAGTAAATAAAAATGAATTAAAATTATTACTTCTAATGCTATAAATTTATAGGAGTTGTGAAGATAGAATTTTATGCATTACTTTTCATGACAGACTTCGTGGTAAACTTTTGGAGGAAGGTGCGAGTGGGTTTCTAGGGAACCGTCTTGCTCCTGATGAAGATAAAGAAACCAATTGTGAGGTGGATTGGTCCTCTTTCAAGGAATTGTGCTCTTCGTCAACCAATAAGACTTCATTTGGAAGCAAAGACTGGGCTTCTGTATACTTGGCCTGTACGCCTCAACAAGCTGCACAGCTGAGACTTAACTTTCCTGGTGCAGATGAGGTACAGTAAACTACACTTTGGGCAACTTTTGACTAATTTGACCCATTTGAACCTGTCGTTTGAGCTACCATGGCCATCGTTAATGCATTTAGTTTGATCATTCGTGTTATTTTTTGTTACTTTGAATAGGTTGAGGAGATTGATGACGTTGAAGGCGATTCGAATGATCCATTTGTTGCTGATGCTATTATGACAGAGAGAGAACTATATTTTAATCGAATTTGTTTGTGACAGAGAGAGGACTATATTCATTGAGCACAAAACTTCTTGCTTTAAAGCGTTATCACCTATCTGTCACACCCCGACCACGTAGAACATACAAAACGTGGCGGAAACGTCGGGGAGTGTTGTAACAGAATTAATCGTTTCAAATCCATGGCAATTAAAGTTTCGTTTTATTAAACAAACATGAGTTTACATTGTTTAAACAAGAACCAAAGGGTACATAACATAAATTAACTAGTTATTGTCTCGTTTTAAGTCGCTAAGGCACGGGTCCGCCTAAGTATGTCTTGATAAGTCTTATGCATCATCACCTGAAAACACATGTGAAAATAGGTACGTCAGCATAAAAATGCCTGTGAGATACATAGGTTTTGTGAAAATAGGATTCATGACTTATGTTTGAGAAAATGTTTAGTCATGAACCTTGTAATTTGCTTTGTCTTGTAAATCATTTGAAAAACGATAAGATCAGATGATATTTATAAATAAGTGAATAATGTATGGTTAAAGGAATAACCATGTAAAATGAATTTGTATAAGATAAGTTGTTTGTAAATCAATGTCTTGTGAAAAGTATGTTATTTGTATAAAATGTTCTATGTCATAAACTGAAATGATTCAAATAACGCTACGATATGTAATACCATACAAACACTTATATATAGGAAGTACCTGCGGCGTATCCACCATGCTTGTATCATATTACACACGCCTCGTTACTTAATCACATACTCAAACCAAACCAAACAATGTAAGATGTCTATGTTTAAACCAACTTCCAAATGTATTGAAATAATATGTTAAAATGTTTATGTCAAGATGTAAATCATATAATGTATAACCAATGTCAAAAGTGTTTATGTGACAAATGTAAACCATGTAATGTGTAACCAAAATGATATGTATGGCTAGTGAAATGCATCAACTAAACCATATTCACAAGAACATAGTATTGAAGTAAAACTTGGTTTAAATCAAAGTTATGTCCTGTGGAAATGCATGATCAATGTAAATCATGTAATATGCATCCAAAATGTAAGCATGTGATGAATAACAAATGTACTAAGTATGCGACAAATGGACATAAGTAGCATATGACCTGTACTAAGTATGCAACAATAGACATACGTAGCATGTGACCTGTACTAAGTATACAACAATAGACATACGTAGCATATGACCTGTACTAAGTATGCAACAATAGACATACGTAGCATGAAATGTAATGTAAAACATGTACTATAAATGTACTAATGAACATAGCAAGTATATGATGTGAAAACAGGAAAGCACGAAAGTAACAAGTAGGCACATGTGTTCCACCCCAAAACAGTTTGGAAAACAGTAAAAGAGGGGTCTATGTACTCACTTGAGATTGCTTAGTAGTCCTTGAGTAACAACCAAACAATGCTAGAGATCACGGATATCAAACGTCACCTAATATAGGTAACTATGTTAATAAACCGGACCTAAATCGGAGGATTTAGATAGAATGAGGGTTTGTAAACCAAACGAGTATAGAGACTCGTGTCATATGGTTTAACAAAGCCTACATGCTAAATGAAACCTAACCTAATAGCTTACGACCCATTACGACCCGTTTAGGCAGCTTATGCTACTTTAACGCGTCGTTCGCGTGAAACGCGTTCGGACCGCTTAACTAGTCCTATGACAAGTGTTATATGCCTAAACATGTTACATAATCAGTTATGTGACAAAAGTTTAGGTTACATATGCTTAATTACCAATTATACATGAAAAGGGTATTCTGGTAATTTACCTAAGGTATATAAACTACCTATCATACAACTATTTAAACGATGTGACCATAAGGTATAACCTCGGAAGGTTATTCCCTATATACTATGGTCACCTAATGTATTTGGTCGGATCCTAATGATCGACCAAACTGGGTTGGGTTCGAAGGTATAAGCGATTTATCAGATCGCTTACCCTTACGACCCTAGACAACGTGGTAATCAGTAGGCATAGTCCCAAGGGACTATAACCATCGTGATTACAATCACGTTGCAAAGTTCAAACGAACTTCGCATTGACCATGACTGGTCAACGCTGAAAGTCAAACAAAGTTTGACTTTCGGACTCGAAAAGCAATAAAAGAACGAAAGAATACTTACGAAGGGTCCCCGAATGCTAATCTAGATCAAAATAACTCAGGTATGAAACAATGGTTCCAACTTAGAGTCTTTAAGATCAGATTCTAGTGAGTTTGAAGCAATGGGGGATGGGGTATTTATAGTTTTCGGGTAACCGTTAAGATCGTTTCATGGAAACCGTGCTCGAATCTTGTGCGTACATTTGTTGGAACCTTATGGTAGCTAAAAATGACTTCTTATCAGCTGAATAGGCAAGTGAGAATGTGTGGATGTGGATCAAACAGCTGGAATCTGCTGACTGTTCGATCTGATCTGATCTGATCAGGGAGCCTGACGCGGCCCGCTTCAGGATCACACAAGGCTCAGGCGGGCCGCCTAGCCTTGTCTGATCAGCAACATGTTTCAGTAATTACAGTTTTGGTCCCTGCACGTGTTTAAGGCCATTTCCGACACTTCTAAGGCCCGTAAAGCCAACTTTAAGGCCCTAAAATGATGCCTAAACATTGTGGACATGAAACATGCTCAAAAATATGTCGGATGTTGGTTCGTTTGGTCATAAGAACGCGATGTTCGCTTAATTACGACGGAATGCGCATAAGCGCGAAAAACGATCCAAAAGGCGTGACGAATGGATTTTTCTTATGCCAAACACTAAAATAAAATGTTTTAGTGCTTACATAAATTTTTGGATGTCCGGATGTATTCAGATCATAAGTTATGCGCGAAAATGCAAACTTGTGTACTTTTTGACACTTTTAGTCCCTGAATGACCCAAAAGTTTATTTTAGCACACCGAACCCCTCAAAGCCTATTTCTAAGCTATGTAAAGGATATTTATGGTATGTTTAACTTATGGCCATGATCCGGAATGTCTGTTACAGTTCAAATTGGCATACTTTCGCAGTTTGTCAAGTTTAGTCCCTGTAAGCGAATTAACTTGTTTTTGCCATACCAAAGCCTTCAAAACTTATTTCTAAGTTATGTAAAGGTTATTTAAGGTATGTTAAGTATATGTCACTATTCTGGAGTGTTCGTTGGATTAAACTGGTTATATCTACACATCAGAGCGCGTATAACCCTCCAGAAAGCGATTTAAAGCTTGAAATCGAACAAGAGTTGATATGTGCAAACGATACACATATTTTTACAAATCCCAAGTATGAAATACAATATTTCATTAGTTTGGCATTTGTTTGATGGTTGAAGTGACAGATGTGTCACAGTCTCCCCTACTTTAGGAAATTTCGTCCCGAAATTCATTCGTAGGAGTCTATCTGTGGCTTTGTGTCAAATAACCACTAGAGACATGAAAGGCATAATCCTGACATTTCCTTAACGGACATTCTTCAGAACCGAAAATGAACAAAATGAGTCATTTTCCACAACTTCTTCAGAAACGAAAATGAACGAAATGAGTCATTTTCCACAACTTCTTCAGAAACGAAAATGAACGAAATGAGTCATTTTCCACAACTTCTTCAGAACCGAAAATGAACGAAATGAGTCATTTTCCACAACTTCTTCAGAACCGAAAATGAACGAAATGAGTCATTTTCCACAACTTCTTCAGAAACGAAAATGAACGAAATGAGTCATTTTTCACCATTTCTTCAGAAACAAAAATGAACGAAATGAGTCATTTTTCACCATTTCTTCAGAAACAAAAATGAACGAAATGAGTCATTTTTCACCATTTCTTCAGAAACAAAAATGAACGAAATGAGTCATTTTTCACCATTTCTTCAGAAACAAAAATGAATAGGGTTAACTCTAGATACACGACAAAACTTCCTGTGGTTTCTATGCACTGAATTCCATAATTATGTATGCATCCATAATTACGTAATTCCTTGCATAGTCCGCACAGTTTGTCTTGTAATGTGAAGGGGAGGAAAAATCAAACCTGTGATGAGTGTGACTAGACTACCATAAGGTCCTTTTAATTAAGCCACCAAGGAGTCCTTTCAGCTATCTCATCACATGATATTCCTAACCAGATTTTTGGATCAATCTGTTTAACTAGACCTCTCTAGGGGTCTAATTATGGAATAGTACAATATAATCCAAGGGTCTTTTCTATGATGTAAAAGCCCATTGAGGATTTAATATGGTACCTTTGGATATCCTACTATGAATCCATTATACGAAGATATGGAAGATTCTACGAGGATTTGGATAACAAAGCTTGGATTACACAAAAACATAAAAGGAAACACATAAGCACATAATCACATAGTTGTTTAATTTGTTATTAACTTGTTATTGATTGAAAATGGATATGGAAACCAGTCAATGGACTTCAATGTCCTCTGGGATCTATCTGAAAAGATATGAAAATCTCCCAAAAATTCGATTTTGTTTTCAAAGAAACATAATATCTGAATTAAGGGACACAACGATTTTTGGATTCACGAAAATACCCTTAGGTACCCTATTAAGGATTTATAGTGGTACTTTGGGTATTCGTCCAACGTTGTAACTTACGCCTTGTACTACGTTTCCTTAGAAGAAACGGGTACTTAGGAATTTCGTGGAAAACGCAAGAGATTATAAAATAGAAAAATTTTGGGGAGTAGTTTGCTTTTCAAGGAATACGATTCCTTGATTGTCGGTATTGTAAGGGATATGTTGTTTATGCATACAACCACATAAATACATTGCAATGTAAATAAAAAAAAATTATTTATTAACAATGATAACAACTGTTTCATGGACCTTGACAACAAAAGAAAATAACACATAAGACATGATTATTTCTAAAAGGTGTTGTCTTCTAGTCGGTCAGATGCTCATCTCTGTGCTGGATTAGCATTAGCAAGCTTTGGGCAATTTCTTCGGAAATGACCCATCTCGCCACACTTGTAGCAAGAACCTGGTGGAAAACGAGCTTGAGCAGGATTGTTGTTAGCTTGATTTGGTGCAACTGCTGCTACGCAAACTTTTGCTGTATGACCTTTACGTCCACAAATTTGGCATTCGCGGCACTTCACCATAGCATGATGATAAAGGTTACATTTGTTGCACAAGGGTGAAGTTCCATTGTATGGCTTCCTAGTACGGGGTTGAGCTGGTTGGTTGGGGACGGCTTGATCATTGTGAGTAACCATGGCAAAGTTCTGAGAAGCCTTTCGCTTCTTTGACTTCCTAGGGGATCCAGTCGGTTCATCCATGATCTTTGATTCCTCGATTGGTTTCGATTCCTCGACCGGTTTCTTGTCACCCTTTCGGAAAAGCTTATGTTTCCAGGCTCAATGGCCTGCCTAACCGTAGTGGGGTTACTACCAGTAACAATGTCTTGAACTGAGTCAGGGAGACCATCAATGTATTTTTCGATCGCCTTATCCAAAGGCGTAACCATGGTAGGACACAATAGGCTCAGCTCCTCATATCGATCAATGTATGCTCGATGTTCACCGCTGTCTTGCTTAAGGTCGTCGAATTCTCTTTCCAAGGCCCTGATCTCGTGACGAGGACAGAATTCCTTCATCATTAGTGCTCGAAGTTCTTCCCACGTTTGAGCCAGTGCTACTTCGGCACCCCTATCTCTCACCACACCGTTCCACCACGTCAAAGCTCGTTTCTCAAAGACACTAGATGCGAAATCTACCTTTCGCTCATTTGGACATTGAACATGACTGAAGGTGCTCTCTAGACTCTCGAACCATTGTAGAAGTGCTGTCGCTCCTTGAGACCCAGAAAACTTTGATGGCTTGGCCGAGTTGAACGTCTTGAAGTTGCAGAGGGCATTATTGTTGTTGATAGCTTGGTGACATTGGGCAACGATGGTCGGGATTGCAGCAGTTATTTGCTGTGTAATGACAGCTGCCAGATCGTCAATAGATACCGGATTTTCGTGTCGTGGAGGCATTCTAAAAGAGGAAACATGAAAGGAAACGAGTGAGAGAATTAGACGAAAAGAATGAGATGAAACAAATCTGATGAAAGCAAGAATAGTGGTCATTTGTTTGTTACTACAAAGCAACAAACGACCTCGGTGATTAATCAAAGTAAATAGGTCAAAAATAATGTATCGCGAAGACATGCTCGCCTATAAGTGAACACTCATCCCAAGAATTCCCAGGTAAGCACAACTGGTCTCGCGTCTGATGAGATATATACGAAGTGCTTGCCTAGACAGAAAACCCAGAATACAGGCATTCACCCTTCCAGTTTGCACGTGTTCACATTATTTAAAACCCAAAACCTAGACGGGATTTTGAAAACTCAAAGGGGTTCAAAACCTTATAACAGAGGGTTCAAAACCTAGTAATCAATCATCCTAGAACAGATGATTAGTTTTCAAAGCGGTTCAGAAATTTATGTTCTTGTTGTGGTCGTCGCCTAAGGATAGGTGACGGTATTGTTTTATGACTAAACGCAAGTAAACTCGCGTTAGGGTCCTAGAAAGGTTATAGACTAGGTCAAAGCATTACTAATAACCTAATTCCCTATAACCATCGGCTCTGATACCATCTTTTCTGTCACACCCCGACCACGTAGAACATACAAAACGTGGCGGAAACGTCGGGGAGTGTTGTAACAGAATTAATCGTTTCAAATCCATGGCAATTAAAGTTTCGTTTTATTAAACAAACATGAGAGTTTACATTGTTTAAACAAGAACCAAAGGGTACATAACATAAATTAACTAGTTATTGTCTCGTTTTAAGTCGCTAAGGCACGGGTCCGCCTAAGTATGTCTTGATAAGTCTTATGCATCATCTCCTGAAAACACATGTGAAAATAGGTACGTCAGCATAAAAATGCCTGTGAGATACATAGGTTTTGTGAAAATAGGATTCATGACTTATGTTTGAGAAAATGTTTAGTCATATACCTTGTAATTTGCTTTGTCTTGTAAATCATTTGAAAAACGATAAGATCAGATGATATGTATAAATAAGTGAATAATGTATGGTTAAAGGAATAACCATGTAAAATGAATTTGTATAAGATAAGTTGTTTGTAAATCAATGTCTTGTGAAAAGTATGTTATTTGTATAAAATGTTCTATGTCATAAACTGAAATGATTCAAATAACGCTACGATATGTAATACCATACAAACACTTATATATAGGAAGTACCAGCGACGTATCCACCATGCTTGTATCATATTACACACGCCTCGTTACTTAATCACATACTCAAACCAAACCAAACAATGTAAGATGTCTATGTTTAAACCAACTTCCAAATGTATTGAAATAATATGTTAAAATGTTTATGTCAAGATGTAAATCATATAATGTATAACCAATGTCAAAAGTGTTTATGTGACAAATGTAAACCATGTAATGTGTAACCAAAATGATATGTATGGCTAGTGAAATGCATCAACTAAACCATATTCACAAGAACATAGTATTGAAGTAAAACTTGGTTTAAATCAAAGTTATGTCCTGTGGAAATGCATGATCAATGTAAATCATGTAATATGCATCCAAAATGTAAGCATGTGATGAATAACAAATGTACTAAGTATGCGACAAATGGACATAAGTAGCATATGACCTGTACTAAGTATGCAACAATAGACATACGTAGCATGTGACCTGTACTAAGTATGCAACAATAGACATACGTAGCATATGACCTGTACTAAGTATGCAACAATAGACATACGTAGCATGAAATGTAATGTAAAACATGTACTATAAATGTACTAATGAACATAGCAAGTATATGATGTGAAAACAGGAAAGCACGAAAGTAACAAGTAGGCACATGTGTTCCACCCCAAAACAGTTTGGAAAACAGTAAAAGAGGGGTCTATGTACTCACTTGAGATTGCTTAGTAGTCCTTGAGTAACAACCAAACAATGCTAGAGATCACGGATATCAAACGTCACCTAATATAGGTAACTATGTTAATAAACCGGACCTAAATCGGAGGATTTAGATAGAATGAGGGTTTGTAAACCAAACGAGTATAGAGACTCGTGTCATATGGTTTAACAAAGCCTACATGCTAAATGAAACCTAACCTAATAGCTTACGACCCATTACGACCCGTTTCGGTAGCTTATGCTACTTTAACGCGTCGTTCGCGTGAAACGCGTTCGGACCGCTTAACTAGTCCTATGACAAGTGTTATATGCCTAAACATGTTACATAATCAGTTATGTGACAAAAGTTTAGGTTACATATGCTTAATTACCAATTATACATGAAAAGGGTATTCTGGTAATTTACCTAAGGCATATAAACTACCTATCATACAACTACTTAAACGATGTGACCATAAGGTATAACCTCGGAAGGTTATTCCCTATATACTATGGTCACCTAATGTATTTGGTCGGATCCTAATGATCGACCAAACTGGGTCGGGTTCGAAGGTATAAGCGATTTATCAGATCGCTTACCCTTACGACCCTAGACAACGTGGTAATCAGTAGGCATAGTCCCAAGGGACTATAACCATCGTGATTACAATCACGTTGCGAAGTTCAAACGAACTTCGCATTGACCATGACTGGTCAACGCTGAAAGTCAAACAAAGTTTGACTTTCAGACTCGAAAAGCAATAAAAGAACGAAAGAATACTTACGAAGGGTCCCCGAATGCTAATCTAGATCAAAATAACTCAGGTATGAAACAATGGTTCCAACTTAGAGTCTTTAAGATCAGATTCTAGTGAGTTTGAAGCAATGGGGGATGGGGTATTTATAGTTTTCGGGTAACCGTTAAGATCGTTTCATGGAAACCGTGCTCGAATCTTGTGCGTACATTTGTTGGAACCTTATGGTAGCTAAAAATGACTTCTTATCAGCTGAATAGGCAAGTGAGAATGTGTGGATGTGGATCAAACAGCTGGAATCTGCTGACTATTCGATCTGATCTGATCTGATCAGGGAGCCTGACGCGGCCCGCTTCAGGATCACACAAGGCTCAGGCGGGCCGCCTAGCCTTGTCTGATCAGCAACATGTTTCAGTAATTACAGTTTTGGTCCCTGCACGTGTTTAAGGCCATTTCCGACACTTCTAAGGCCCGTAAAGCCAACTTTAAGGCCCTAAAATGATGCCTAAACATTGTGGACATGAAACATGCTCAAAAATATGTCGGATGTTGGTTCGTTTGGTCATACGAACGCGATGTTCGCTTAATTACGACGGAATGCGCATAAGCGCGAAAAACGATCCAAAAGGCGTGACGAATGGATTTTTCTTATGCCAAACACTAAAATAAAATGTTTTAGTGCTTACATAAATTTTTGGATGTCCGGATGTATTCAGATCATAAGTTATGCGCGAAAATGCAAACTTGTGTACTTTTTGACACTTTTAGTCCCTGAATGACCCAAAAGTTTATTTTAGCACACCGAACCCCTCAAAGCCTATTTCTAAGCTATGTAAAGGATATTTATGGTATGTTTAACTTATGGCCATGATCCGGAATGTCTGTTACAGTTCAAATTGGCATACTTTCGCAGTTTGTCAAGTTTAGTCCCTGTAAGCGAATTAACTTGTTTTTGCCATACCAAAGCCTTCAAAACTTATTTCTAAGTTATGTAAAGGTTATTTAAGGTATGTTAAGTATATGTCACTATTCTGGAGTGTTCGTTGGATTAAACTGGTTATATCTACACATCAGAGCGCGTATAACCCTCCAGAAAGCGATTTAAAGCTTGAAATCGAACAAGAGTTGATATGTGCAAACGATACACATATTTTTACAAATCCCAAGTATGAAATACAATATTTCATTAGTTTGGCATTTGGTTGATGGTTGAAGTGACACAGGTGTCATACTATCAATCTTAATCTTATGTATGTTCAACATGCAACTGTAAGAAGCGTATTCATTTATATTTTAATCAAATTTTTAGGTTACCTTTATTCAACACCTAAGAGATTAGTTCATCAGTTCACAACAATTCATTTCTACCAAGAAGGAAAGGAGTTGAAAGGAAACAATGGTGAAATTGTACTAGATCATATATAACCTCTTATTTGCCTCAGTTGGAGTCTACAACCGAAGGCTGGTGGGCTCACTTGCCTCCGGAACTGCTGTTGATTCTTGCTTACATGTTATGGAGGTTTGTTGATTCTTGCCTACATGTTATGTGTGAATTTTCGCGTAATCGTTTGATATGTTAGTATTCGCGTAGAAGAAGGATATACTAATTAGGGTTGTTCATGAGCTTAGCCGAGCTTCGAGCGAGATCCGAGCCGCGAGCTTTTTGTACAGCCCTAATAATAATGCTCAATTTGCATCAAAGTGATAGTAATTTAGGTTATCTGACTTTCAATGCATATTAGTTTTGTTTCTTGAAAGTCAATTATGGAGGTTTATTGATTCTTGCTCACATGTTATATGTGAATTTCGCGTAGTCGTTTGATATGTTAGAAATCGCGTAGAAGAAGGATATAATAATTCTCAATTTGCATCAAAGTGACAGTAAATGTATGATGTATCTGTAATATATGTGCAGGGCTGTTGATTTTCTGTTTATGTAATCTGAAGTGTTGAATTTTGTATGGATGCTTGGATATATGCATGTTTGACTTTGTTATTGCTTTTGTTTGTGTATAGAATATAGGTGTCTTTCTTTTTAATAAAGATCAAAATAGTTTTTTACTTTGAATTGAACAATTCTTATTGCTTACGTTAAAATTCGACTTTGTTAAACTGCGTACGATGTGTTTAATTGAAATCAATAAGAGGTCTCTTTAGGTCTGTTGTTGTAAGACGTAGTCTGATCACATAGATCGAGTGAATAACATTATATTCTTTGTGTATTTTTCATTGTTTGTACAAAACAACCAACGATATTAAGGGATTATGAACAGTGGCGAAGCTTGTGATTTCTGACCGGAGGGCGGAAGTCACCGGACCTAAAAATTTCTATAAAACCGGGGGTCGAAAACGTATATACCCAAAAATTTCTATAGGAAAACTACATGCTTTACACTACTCAGCGAAAAGTTCGGGAGGTCGGCCGCCCCCTCCCGCCCCTTAAAAGCTTCGCCCATGATTATGAATAGTTTACTTGATAAAATTTAAAAAGGCATAGAAATATATTAACCTTTTCCAACAAAGTGGAATAGTTACTATACTAACAAAGGATTTTTTATGTTATTTTTGTATTTATAGTGTGCATGCAGGACTTGTACCCTGCGGAAAGCCAGTGCTACGGTCAATTGTACCCTCACTCTGCAGCAAACACTATCTGAAAGCGCAACAACATGTGGTTCGGGCTTTGAGTGTCACACCCCGACCACGTGGAACATACAAAACGTGGCGGAAACATCGGGGAGTGTTGTAACAGAATTAATGTTTCACAACCATGGAAATTTAAGTTTCGTTTTATTGATTAAAAGTGTTACAATGTCTTAACAAACAAGGAAATACAACATAATTAACTAGTCTTGCATCTTTTATTGTCACTAAAGCCCAAGTCTGTCTATGTGTATCTTGATCATCTTATGCAACAGTTCCTGAAAACACATGTGAAAATAGGTACGTCAGCATAAAAATGCCTGTGAGATACATAGGTTTTGTGAAAATAAGATTCATGACTTATGTTTGAGAAAATGTTTAGTCATGAACCTTGTAATTTGCTTTGTCTTTGTAAATCGTTGAAAAACAATAAGTTCAGATGATACGTATAAATAAGAGAATAATGCATGGTTAAATGAATAACCAAGTAAAATGAGTTTGTAAAAGATAAGTTGTTTTGTAAAACAATGTCTTGTGAAAAATAGGTTATTTGTATAAAATGTTCTATGTCTCAAACTGAAATGATTCAAATAACGCTACGACATGTAATACCATACAAACACTTATATATAGGAAGTACCAGCGGCGTATCCACCATGCTTGTATCATATTACACACGCATCGTTACTTAATCACTTAATCAAACCAAACCAAACAATGTAAAATGTTCATGTCAAGATGTAAATCATGTCAAAATGTCTATGTCAAATATCCATGTCAAATGTCTATGTCAAATATCCATGTCAAATGTCTATGTCAAATATCCATGTCAAATGTCTATGTCAAAATGTCATGTATGGCAAGTGAAATGTCTCAACTAAACCATATGCACAAAAACAAAGTATTGAAGTAAAACTTGGTTTAAATCAAAGTTATGTTTTGTGGGAAATGCATGATCAAATGTCAATCATGTTAAAATGTCTATGCCGAAATGTCTATGCCAAATGTCTATGTCAAATGTCTATGTAGAAGTGTCAAAAATCATGTACTATAATGTACTAACGAACATAGCAGGTATATGATGTGAAAACAATAAAGCATGAAAGTAACAAGCAGGCACATGTGTTTCACCCCAAAACAGTTTGGAAAACAGTAAAAGAGGGGTCTATGTACTCACTTGAGATTGCTCAGTCGTATAAAGATAATCACCAAGCAACGCTAGAGATCTCGGAATCAAACGGCACCTAGTATAGGTAACTATGTTAATAACCGGACCTATCTCGGAAGACTGGGTAGCATTAGGGTTTGTAAACCAAATGAGTGTTGGAACTCACGTGATATGGTTTAACAAAGCCTACATGCTAAATGAAACTTAACCTAAGTCTTATTGACCCATTATGATCCGTTTAGGTAGCTTTTGCTACTTTAACGCATCGTGCGCGTGAAACGCGTTCGGACCGCCTAACTAGTCCTATGACAAGTATTATATCCCTAAACATGTTACAAAATCAGTTACGTGACCAAAGTTTAGGTTACATATGCTTAATTACCAATTATACATGAAAAGGGTATTCTGGTAATTTACCTAAGGCATATAAACTACCTATCATACAACTACTTAAACGATGTGACCATAGGGTATAACCTCGGAAGGTTATTCCCTACCTACTATGGTCACCTAATGTGTTTGGTCAGATCCTAATGATCGACCAAATGGGTCGGGTTCGAGGTATAAGCGATTTATTAGATCGCTTACCCTACGACCCTAGACAACGTGGTAATCAGTAGGCATAGTCCCAAGGGACTATGACCATCGTGATCACAATCACGTTGCGAAGTTCAATCGAACTTCGCATTGACCATTACTGGTCAACGCTGAAAGTCAAACAAAGTTTGACTTTCTGACTCGAAAAGCAGTAAAAATAAGGAAAAGAACGAAAGAATACTTACGAAGGGTCCCCGAATGCTAATCTAGATCAATATAGTTCAGGTATGAAACAAGGTTTCAACTTAGAACACAACTAATCAGATTCTAGTGCCTTAAAACAATGAAAGGCATGGGGTATATATAGTTTTCGGTGAACCGTTGAGATCGTTTCATGGAAAACGTGCCTTAATCCCATCCGTACATGTGTTGAAATGTCATGGTGTTTAGGTGTTTAAATTCCATCCACACATGTGTTGAAATGTCATGGTGTTTAGGTGTTTAAATTCCATCCACACATGTGTTGAAATGTCATGGTGTTTAGGTGTTTAAATTCCATCCACACATGTGTTGACTAAGCATTGTTAGAATGTGTGGTTGTGAATTAAACAACGGCTAATACATCGAATCTGGTCCCGAAAGTGCAGAACTGATCCAAATGACGCGACGCATGGATTTTTCTTAAGGCGAACAATAAAATATAATGTAGTCATGCTTACATAAATTTTTGGATGTCCGGATGTATTCAGAACGTAAGATATGCGTAAAAATGCAAACTTGTGCACTTTTTGACACTTTTAGTCCCTGAATGACCCAAAAGTTTATTTTAGCACACCGAACACCTCAAAGCCTATTTCTAAGCTATGTAAAGGATATTTATGGTATGTTTAACTTATGGTCATGTTCCGGAATGTCTGTTACAGTTCAAATTGGCATACTTTCGCAGTTTGTCAACTTTAGTCCCTGTACGGGATTTAACTTTGATTTCACCACACCAAACCTTCCAAAACTTATATCTAAGTTATGTATAGGTTATTTAAGGTATGTTAAGCCTATTTCACTATTCTGGAGTGTTCGTTGCATTAAACTGGTTATATTTACGCATCAGTGCGCGTATAACCTTCCAGAAAGCGATTTAGAGCTTGAAATCGAACAAGAATTGATATGTGCAAATGATACACATATTTTTACAAATCCCAAGTATGAAATATAATATTTCATTGGTTCGGTATTTGTTTGATGGCCGTGGAGGCACAGGTGTTACATTGAGGAAGGCATGTTTAAACATAACCTCTATAAATAAATCGGGTCCAAAGTTTCATGTGATCGTGACAGAGTATTTCCCGGGAAATCCTGGAGAAAAGGAAGAAGAATGGTTCAATGGCAAATAAGAAAAAGATTGTGTCTAAGCTTGAAATTGAGAATTAAGTGCCTATTAGTTGGGGGTATTATGGTCTCTTTTGCAGTGTTTTGGCCATGTACAAAGTTTAAAGCAGAGTTTGCTAATTTAATAATTTTAAATCATATTATTGGTGGCTTATTTTTTTCTTTTCAGGACTGACATGTACATGAATGTTAAACTGTGGTGCTCGATAGAGATGTGGGTACATGGGGCTGGTTGGTTAGCTGGGTTTGTCAACAAATCAAAATAATCAAAATGGTAGTTTCTGTTTTGAACATGGGTTAAGGAAACTATATTATTAAAATGGTATATATTGTATTTGAAATAATAAGAGGAAAGATTTTAAACTTTTGATAACATTTATCACTTCGTTCACTCAATGTCTTTTCAAAAATAAATAGCTGGTATTGGAAATTTCCTCTTTTGAATGTCATGTAAGTTCAAATATCTGTAATTGGAGGTTGATTAAATGTATTTAGAAGTAACAAAGTTTGATGTTGAAAAAATAAATAAATAAATGTTACCAAAGATCGATGCAAGGTTAGTAAATAAGGTCCTGGTTCATGTTTTAATTGTGGTGAAATAGGTCACTTTAGAAACAACTGTCCGAAGCTTACGAACGTGAACGCCAATGCAAATCCCTCCCGTGGACGAGCATACAACATAAACGCTAACGACGCCCATGCTGATAACGAAGTCGTTAACGGTACGTTCCTTGTTAACCATCAACCTACATCTGTTCTTTTCGATTCTGGTTCCGATAGAAGTTTTGTATCGTTAGAATTTGAGCCTTTACTTGCGATGCCTAGAACTAAACTAGGTAAGCCCTTATCTATCGAGATTGCTACTGGTGAACCTCTTGTACTCGATTCCGTCATTCGCGATTGCCAATTGAACCTTGATAACTACCTTTTTCCTATTGACCTCACACCGATGCAACTTGGGAGTTTTGATATTATCGTAGGAATGGATTGGTTAACTAAGTATCATGCTGAGGTGGTTTGTTTCGATAAGATTGTTCATATTCCTCTTTCATCTGGTAAAGTCTTAGAAGTTCGTGGCGAGAAACCTTCGAATGGTTTGAAACTCATGTCGTGTACTAAAGCCCAAAAATACTTACGAAAAGGATATGTGGTCTTTCTGGCACATGTCATAGAGGAGAAAGGCAAGAGCAAGTGTATTCAAGATATTCCTATTGTGCGCGATTATCCAGAGGTGTTTCCTGATGAACTGCCTGGTTTACCACCAGTTCGTCAAGTCGAGTTTCATATTGATCTTGTACCTAATGCCAACCTGATTGCTTAAGTAACTTACCGTCTTACACCATCTGAGATGCAAGAATTATCAAAACAGCTTCAAGAGTTATCTGACAAAGGATTCATCCGTCCAAGTTATTCACCTTGGGGCGTCCAGTCCTGTTTGTGAAAAAGAAAGATGGATCTTTTCGTATGTGTATCGATTATCATGAGCTCAATAAGCTCACCATCAAGAATCGATATCCCCTACCATGAATAGATGATCTCTTTGATCAGCTGCAAGGTGCTACATGTTTTACAAAGATCGATCTGCGTTTTGGGTATCATCAGCTTCGTGTATTCGAAGAAGATTTTTCCAAAACTGCTTTCCGCACGAGATATGGACACTTTGAGTTCAATGTTATGCCTTTTGGTCTGACGAATGCTCCAGCTGTTTTCATGGACTTAATAAATAGGGTTTGTAAACCTTATTTAGACAAGTTCATCATTGTGTTCATTGACGATATTCTTATTTATTCTAAATCTCGAGCCGATCACGAACAACACCTTCGGCTGACAATGGAACTCCTGAAGAAGGAATGACTCTTTGCCAAATTCTCCAAGTGTGAATTCTAGCTTAAGGAAGTTCAATTTTTGGGTCATATTGTCAACGAGCAAGGTATTCATGTGGATCCTTCCAAAATCGCAGCTATTAAGGATTGGAACACACCTACTACTCCTACGGAAGTACGCTCTTTTCTTGGTCTCGCTGGTTACTATCGTCGATTTATTGCGAACTTCTCAAAGATCGCGATTCCCCTCACTTCTTTGACTCAAAAGAAGAAACCTTTTGAGTGGGGACCCAAATAAGAGGAAGCTTTCCAAACACTGAAACAAAAACTCTGTGATGATTCTGTTTTATCTTTACCTGATGGCAATGATGATTTCGTTGTCTATTATGACGCATCAAATCTAGGCCTTCGTTGTGTTCTCATGCAACGAGGTAACGTTATAGCTTATGCATCGAGACAATTGAAAATCCACGAGAAGAACTACACAACTCATGATCTTGAGTTAGGCGTTGTAGTTTTTGCTTTGAAAATTTAGAGACACTATCTCCATGGCACGAAGTGTATGGTTTTCACAGACCACAAAAGTCTCCAACATATTTTCAATCAGAAGGAGCTAAACATGAGACAACGACACAGGGTTGAACTCTTGAACGATTACGACTGTGAAATTCGCTACCATCCTGGTAAGGCGAATGTTGTAGCCGATGCGCTAAGTCGAAAGGAACGAGTCAAGCTTCGTTGTGTACGAGTACAATCCGATATCCAATCACGTGTCCTTCAAGCTCAACGTACTTGTGTTACACAAGACGTGATGGGTAAGGAATTACCATGTTAACCCGAGCTTAAACTCGAAACAAAAGACAATGGGTTACTCTATTTTAAGGACCGTTTATGGATTCCAAAATAAGACAATCTTCGCACTTTGGTGATGGACGAATCTCACAAGTCTCGTTATTCAATCCATCCTGGTGCTGACAAAATGTACAAGGATCTTCGTACTCAGTACTGGTGGCCTGGTATGAAGAAGGATGTTGCCTTGTATGTACCTAAATGCCTAACCTGTCTCAAAGTCAAGGCAGAACATCAACGACCATCTGGTTTGCTTGTACAACCAGAAATACCGGTATAGAAGTGGGAGAACATTGCGATGGATCTCATCACTAAATTACCATGCACATCTAGAGGTCATGATGCCATTTGGGTAGTCATTGATCGTCTTACAAAATCAGCTCACTTTTTGCCAATTCGCGAGGATCTATCTGCTGATAAACTCACCAAGATCTATGTTGATGAAATTGTGTCTCGACATGGTGTTCCATTGAACATCATATCTGACCGTGATGCTCGATTCTCATCTCACTTTTGGAAGACCATGCAATCTGCTATGGGAGCCCAACTAAATCTGAGCACTGCATATCATCTTCAAACGGATGGGCAATCCGAAAGGACGATACAAACACTGGAGGATATGCCTAGAGCATGTGTGATAGACTTTGGTGGTAATTGGGATTCGCATCTCCCGTTGATCAAGTTCTCTTACAATAATAGTTATCATGCTAGCATAAATATGGCAACTTTTGAAGCTTTATACGGTCGAAAATGTCGTTCACCTGTCTGTTGGAATGAGGTCGGTGAAGCTCAGCTTACTGGACCTGAACTCATTCTGGAAACGACAGACAAAGTCAAGAAAATTCGCGATAATCTTCTGACAGCTAGAAGCTATCAAAAGAGTTATGCGGATATGCGACGCAAGCCCTTGGAATTTCAATTCGGAGGCCATGTCCTACTCAAGGTCCTTGGAATGGAGTGTTGAGATTTGGAAAGAAAGGAAAACTTGCACCACGATACGTTGGACCATTTAAGATTGTTGAAAGAATCGGAAAGGTTGCCTATCAACTAGAGCTACCTCATGAACTTGGGAATATTCACCCAACATTCCACGTGTCCAATTTACGAAAGTGTTTAGCCAATACTGATCTTCGCATTCCACTCGACAAAATTAAAGTTGATGACACAATGCACTTTGTCGAGAAACTTGTGGAGATAATGGACCGTGAAGTCAAGCGACTAAAGAACAAACGAATATCGATAGTCAAAGATCGCTGGGAGTCCAAACATGGCCTAGAGTTTACTTGGGAACGTGAGGACCAAATGAAGGTGAAATATCCACATTTGTTTTCACAAGTTTCCTCTAGTTAAAAATTTCGAGATGAAATTTCCTAAAGTAGGGGAGACTGTGACAATTGTGCTCTGTAAATGATGTACAATGTAAAAAAAATATCAAATAACAATGAAACAATGTGTTTTGGTCTCAATATTTGTGTATTTTTGTTTAACAATTTCACGTTTTGATTCTACTTCGATTTCAAGCTTTTAATCGCTTTCTGGAAAGTTATACGCAAACTGTATGTAAACGTAACCAGTTTAACGCGAAAAACACTCCGGGACAGTGACATAAGCTTAATATACCTTAAATAACCTTTACATAACTTAGAAATAAGTTTTGAAGGGTTTGGTGTGTCGATCCCAGGGACTATTTGCGACAAACTGCAAAAGTCTGCCGATTCATATGACAACGTACACTCCGGAACAAGATCATAAGCTAAACATACCCTAAATACCCTTAACATAGCTTAAAAATAAGTTTTGAGGGGTTCAGTATGCGAAAATACGCTTGTTTGATCACATGGACTAAAAGCGTATAAAACTGCATAAGTTTGTATATACGTGTATATCTTGCATTCTGACCATATCCGGACATCCAAAAATTTTTGTAATCACTAAAATATTATAGAGTTAATTACATAGTTAGTCCCTGTGGTTTGCACAAAATAACATACTTAGGTACTAATAGTTTAAAATCACCTTCTAGGGTATTAACTTTTCATTTTGTAACGTTTGGAGGTATTAACTTCTAGGGTATTAACATAGTTAGTCCCTGTGGTTTGCACAAAATAACATATTTAGGTACTAATAGAATGTGATTTTAAGCCTACAAATAACGTTAATACCTTCAAACGTTACAAAATGAAAAGTTAATACCCTAGAATGTGATTCTAAACTATTAGTACCTAAGTATGTTACTTTGTTCAAACCACAGGGACTAACTATGTAATTAACTCAATATTATATTTTTGTGATAGGAATGCAAAAATACCATTCGTCGCTTAATTTGGATCGTTTTCGTGTCCGTTCGAGTTTCGTCGTAATTAACCAAAAAACATGACCGTAAGACCAAACGAACTGACATCCATGATATTTCCAAGCATATTTCAAGTCCCCTATGCTTTAACATCCTTGTAGAGCCTTGAAAGTGGGTTAACGGGGGCTAAACGCGTCAAAAATGCACTAAAGTGTGTTTAGGGACCAAAGTTGACAAGTTCTGAAACTCTAGTGCAGGGGGTCGCGCCACGAGACGACCCACGGTGTTCCTGGTCGTGCGACGCGACAGCATGATCTGGACAGAATGTTCTAAATTAGCAGCTGCACTTGTTTTTGGCCACTGTTTATCAATCTTGTGGGTGATTTAAGTGGTAATTAAGGAGTTAATCATGTCCAAACACTTGTAATCATCCTGCACTTGCTTGGAGACCACACAATAGACATGGCACCATCTTGTAGCTTCTCAAAAACTATAAATACCCCCTCAATCTGCTCATTTCATTGCTCATCCTCATTCTTCTTCTCTGACACTCAAAGTGGAGTTGCTACCTTCTTAGGAGGCCTCCCAACTGAGTTTACTAGTTGATCTTTCAGCCTTAGAGCACTTGTAAGTGTTCTTTCATGGCTTAGTCATTCATTTCAGCAATTACAAGCTGAAAGTCAAACAGTTTGACTACTGTTTGACTTTCGGTTTTGACCATGTATTGTTCAAGTCAAAGTTCAATTGAACTTTGCAACATGAGCATAATCACGATGGTTATAATCCCTTGCGATTATACCTACTGATTACCACGTTGACTAGTCGAAGTGACGAGTCAAAGTTTCGGTCAAAATGCACGATTATGTGCATTTTGCGACGAAACTATTTTCGGGTATCAAAACACTTTGTTCTGATATCAAATCAGTTTTCTAACTTAGTTAAACATGTTTTAACATGTTTAACTTGTCACTTTTAGTTTAGTGCTTGTTTAGGGTCGTAAGTCAAGCGGTCTCGACAACCGCTTAGACTTTCGAACCCGACCCGTTTGGTCGATCCTTAGGATCCGACCAAACATATCTTGTGACCATAGTTGTATAGGGAATAACCTTCCGAGGTTATACCTTATGGTCACTTAGTTTAATTAGTTGTATGATAGGTAGTTTATATGCCTTAGGAAAATGACCAAAATACCCTTTTCATGCATAATTTAATTTAAACCTATGTAACTTAAATTTTGACACTTAAACTGATTATGCATCATTATTAAACATGTTAGGGCATATAATACTTATCATAGGGCTAGTTAGACTATCCAAACGCGCAATTGCGCAATGACGCGTTAAAGTAGCGCAAACTACCTTAACGGGTCTTAACGGGTCATAACGGGTCATAAGCACTTAGGATAGGTTCCATTAAACCATATCACATGAGTTCCAATACTCATTTGGTTTACAAGACCTCATTCTACCCGATCTCCCGATTTAGGTGTCGATTTATTAACATTGTGATCTGATTATTAGGTGCCACCTGAATTCCTTGATTGCCCGAGCTTGTTAGTTCACTTAATCGAGGATACCTTACAATCTCAAGTGAGTACATAGTTCCCCTATTTTACTGTTGTCAATTGTTTTGGGGTGATTCATATGTGCTAAACGATTTTGATTTTTCAAAAACAAATGCTATGGTTTATATTAAACACAACGATTTCAATAATGTGAACGAACTTGTTGGGGCGTTGGTCGAAAGACAATCGAATGACATTCATTAACTATGATCAAGCCGACCAGTAGTATGTTATGGTACCATAGGATCTGACAAATCCCGTTATCGGACTATCACCATGGTTATGGGGGTAATGTGGGTAACGACAGAACCTGATGAATGTTAACTAACCCTTTGGTGGTTTGTTAATACGATTGAACGATGAACAAGTCACACAGGTTTGAATGTGTTCAACGAGACGACCAAAAGTTATTTTTCACAATTAAAACACAAACGATTTGAATGAATTGAACGATTGGTTTTGATAACACGAACGATTGAAAACAAGTACAATTGAACGATTGGTTTTTGGTATGTGAATAGATAATGGGACGGGTGTAATGTGATAAAAGCATGGTAGATACGCCGCTGGTACTTCTTATATATAAGTGCTTTTATCATATTACATTCTGTGGCGTTATTTAGTTCACTCGAACTATTGATTTCAAACAATGACACGCAACGATGTTTACTAAATGATATAAACCATACGAGTTTTATTACAAGAACGATTTACAATTTGGTTTACAAAAGCAAATGTTTTGGGTCAAGATTCATAGCAACGAGGTTTTATAAACTATGACCAACTTGTTTTAAGTTGGTTAATCATATTGAAATACAAAACACTTTTCAAAAAAAGATTTTCAATTATCGACTCTTGTAGTCGTACGAGGTATTGCAAAACATATACAAGCCATGAATTTCACACACTCACAAAACCTATGTGCTCGCTGGCATTTTTATGCTGACTTTATTTTCACATATGTTTCTGGTGCTATTGTTTGATGATGTTGATTATGATTAGGATGCATGCTCACATAGGAACGGACGAGGCCTTAGTGACTTAATAACAAATGAAAGACAATATGTTTATGTTTCATTTTTAATTTTCAAGACAATGTAATAACCTATTCCAATAAACAAAACTTCAATCCATGTGTTGTGAAACAATGATTCTGTTATGACACTCCACGACATTTCCTCCGTGGTTTTGTTGTTTTAACATGGTTGGGGTGTGACATGTAAGTACGGGTTGTCACATCAGCCCCAAGTTGATTTGGAATTTCATCCCGAAATTCAGTAATAGCTTCAGCAGCACTAGATGCATTATTCTTAAACAACTGAGGATTCTTGCACATCATCTGATCTTCCCGTTCCCAAGTATACTTTAGGACACGTCTTGAGTTCCAACGAACTCGAACAATATGAATCTTGCTGCACTTGAGTGTTTTGATCTCCCGATCCATGATTTCAATTGGTTCCTCTATGAAACGGAGCTGATCATCAATCGTGAGTTCTTCAGGTAAATCTAATCTATAAGCCACGGTGCCAATTCATTCGGTGATTTTTGAATGGTCCGACATAACGCGGATTAAGCTTGCCCCGTTTACCAAAACGAACAACAGCCTTCCAAGGTGAGACTTCTTCACAAGACTCTGTCTCCAACTTGGAATTCCAACGGTTTTCTACGCTTATCAGCATAGCTTTTCTGATGGTCACGACCTTCCGCCATTCGGTTACTGATTTGGGCAATCTTTTCCAATGTTTCGAGCATGAGTTTGGGGCCAATGATTTGACTATCTCCAACTTCAGCCCAACAAAGAAGTGATCGGCATTTCCGTCCGTACAATGCTTCGAATGGTGCACCCTGAATACTGATGTGGTAACTATTGTTAAAATAGAATTCCACCGGAGGTAGGTGTCTTTCCCGGCCGTTACCAAAGTCGATACACATGCTCGCAACATGTCTTCGAGAGTTTGAATGGTGCACATTTGTGTCTTTCAATCATTGTACAACTTTGAACAATTCAATATTCAATGAAACACATTTTTTTTTATTTACGGGATTGTCTAATTACATGTGACAATTGCACGATTTAATCCTTGTACAATTTCGTTCACTCAAACCTTTTCTAGAAGTGAAATCGTAAACTGTTATGTAAACGTAATCAGTTTAACATGACGTACACTTTGGAACAAGGACATAAGCTAAACATACCATAAATATATTTTACATAACTTAGAAATAAGTTTTAAGGGGTTCAGTATGGCAAAAACATGCTTATTCGAGCTCAGGGAATATTTGCGTCAAACTGCGAAAGTCTGCCGAATCTCGTATTTTTAATTACGGAACACGTACGCACATCCAAAAATTTTTGTAATCATTAAGATCTTGTATTTTATTGATAAGAATGCAAAAAAATATCATTCGTTGCGCAATTTCGGTCGTTTTCGTACTCGTTAAAGCGTTCGTCGTAATTAAGCGAAAAACGCGACTGTACGACCAAACGAACCGACATCCACGAAATTGTTGGGAAGTAAGTTACTTATGCCTTAACGCCTTTATGGAACCTAAAAAGTGGGTTAAAAGGGGTTAAAAGTGTCAAAACATATTAAAATAGGTGCAGGGGCCTGTTCTGCCAAACTTTGAAACTGTTGTGAAGGGGGTAGTGGGGCACGACAGATGGGGCCTTCCCCCGTCGCGGGCACCACAACCCTATCTGGGCAGAATGTTTATTTCAACTGCTGCAGTAGTTTTTCAAACATGGTTTTTCCATTCTTGGAGCCCAAGTTGTGTGATCACCAAGTGTTTAAGCAGATCTTGACACTTGTTATCATCTCCTTTAGTCCTTGCCACCTATTAGGACACTTGTCATGATCAAAATCACTTCCAATAAGTATAAATAGCAAGGTTCATACACCAATTCACTTGCTCATTTCCTACTTTCTTCTCTTACATTCTTGGAGCTTGCTTCCATCCTTTGGAGGCCTCCTCTCTGAGATCTTAAGTGTTCCTTAACACAAGTAAGTTCTCATCCTTAGTCTATATCAATTATTTTAGCTATTTTGAGCTAAAAGTTAAATAGTTTGACTTTCGGATCTGACCATAATTGTTCAAGACAAAGTTCAATTGAACTTTGGAACGAGATCGTAATCACGAAGGTTATAATCCCTTGCGATTGCACCTTCTGATTACCACGTTTACTAGTCGAAGTGACGAGTAAAAGTTTCGGCCAAAGATGCACATTATGTGCATTTTATGATGAAACCATTTTCGGGTATCAAAATGCTAAGTTTTGATACTAAATCAGTTTTCCAACTTAGTTAGACATGTTTTGACATGTCTAACTCGTCACTTCTAGTTTAGTGCTTATTTAGGGTCGTAAGTCGTGCGGTTTGACCACTGCTTTGACTTTCGAATCCGACCCGTTTGTGAGATCTTATTATCCGACCAAACACATGCATGTGACCATAGTTGTATAGGGAATAACCTCCTGAGATTATACCTTATGGTCACGTTGTTTGGTTAGTATTATGATAAGTCGATTGTTATATGCCTAAAAATGACCAAAATGCCCTTTTTGCGCATAAATCCATTTTTAGCATATGTAACCAACTTTTTGACATATAAACTGATGTTGCAACATTATTAAACATGTTTTGGCATATAAGACTTATCATAAGACTTGTTTGACCATCCGACCAAACTTTTACGCAAATGACACATTAAAGTAGCGTAAACTACCTTAACGAGTCATAACGGGTCAAAAGCACTTAGGATCATTTCCAAATCAAAATGTTGAGATTGTTAAACCATATCATATGAGTTCCAACACTCATTTGGTTTATAAGACCTCATTCTATCCGATTCCCTGATTTATGTCCCGTTACACTAACATAGTATCTGACACACTAGGACGCACTTGAGCTTTGTTTCTCTATTGACCAAGGACTCTTTGCAATCCCAAGTGAGTACATAGTTCCCCTATTTTATGCTTTCATTTATTTTGGGGTGACTCATATGTGCCAAACTATTTTCAAGTTTTCAAAAACAAAGTCTATGGTTTATATAAAACATGACGATTTGAATAATATGAACGAACTTGTTGGTGCGTTTTCCATAACACGAATGACATTCATTAGCTTTGGCCGAGCCGACCAGTAGTATGTTATGGTACCATAGGACTGGCAATCCCGTTACTAGACTATTCACTGGATTTGGTGGGTAGTTTGGGGAACGACAGAATCTATTATTTTCACAAACCCTTTGGTGGTTTGTTAGTCGATATAAAGATACCCCTTGGGTGGTATAGTCGAGTCACATAGGTTTGAATGTATTCAATAAGAAAGACCAAAAGTTTTCACAATTAAAACACGGACGATTGACGAATGGTTTATAACACGGACGATTGACGAAAGATTTATAACACAGAAGATTGACGATTGGTTTTATAACACGAACGATTGATAACACGGACGATTTGGACGATTGGTTTATGGTAAGTGATTAGATAACGAGACGGGTGTAATGTGATAAAAGCATGGTTGTGACAACCCGAGCTTTCAAGTTCTTCCCTCGACTTGTTACTCGTTTACAATCGTGTTTTCGTAATTATTTGTGTTGTAACTTGTATATTTGAGCCCAATGATAAATCAAAAGTGAATTGATATTGTTGGCAAATTCTATGTGATCGAATCATGACCTGATAAAGTCTCTTGGGCCAATACAATTTAGATTAGATAGCATGTGATAATAATCTTTAGTTCTCGGCCCATTAATTGCAATAACATTACGGTCCAATAGAAATTTAGTAAGTTCAGAATTCTTATAATTGTGTTGTTGTTTGATATATAATTAATTGGTGTATGGAATTATAGTTAGTTAAATAGTGAAATTGTTGACTGTTCAAGTATATAAACTAAGCACATGGGATGACGAAACATGGCTCACCCGACGAAACACTTGATGTTTCGTCATACACATCACTTGGTCTTTCGTCGCACAAGATGTTTCGTTATGCACATCACACATCATTTGGTGTTTCGTCGCACAAGGCCCTTATTCGCCGAACTGGGCTTTCTGTAGGATCGGGGATTCGATCAAACGAGTCATTCAGAAGAGCTCTCGATCAATACGAAAGGCGGAATCAGACGTATTGATGTTATATCAGCTAGATTCACACTTAGAATCACTTTAACTATCGATTGTATTGATTTGATAGTGTTTACAGATCGTTCGACACTTTGGCAGCACTTCGTCTCTGGAATCACAAAGTTTCAAATGAAGATCCAAGACCACCTATTTATAGGAATGCCAGACCCTACGAACCATTTCATGCTTTCTAGCCAGACCCCACGAACTTGCCAGACCTCACGAACTGACCAGACCTCACGAACTGGCCAGAACTCATGAACTTGGTCACCTCGTGTGAGGTGGCTGGTTCAGGCCTGTTTCCCGATTCTCTCGTACAATGTGTCCTGATCTATCTATTCTAGTTACATGACTCGATAAAAGACATAAGACGAAGTCAACAGATATATGCACTAACAAACTCCCCCTTGGATGTTGACGAGTCTTCAGTGTATTGAGTCTTCAGTCTTGATCGGTCTTCTCGCTCTTTCCAAAGTATCTTTCTCTTTAAGCATCCTTCAATCTCTCTCTTACTCTCCCAGAATCTCAACCTGACTCTTCAAATTCTCTTGATCAGATCTCTTGATTCCTTAAGCTTATCAGCATTAGCAGCTTCTATCTCGAAAGCTGTTCCAATAACTGAATCTGGCTCTTATGTCTTCAGACTCCCCCTTTCGATAAGCTGGGATCGCAGTCTGGAATTCATTATCTGTAGGATCAAGATTCGATCAAAACGAGTCGGTCTGAGTCAAATCTAGGTGTCTAGAAAGGCAGAAACAGACTAGCAGCCTTGAATCAGTGTAAGAATAGGAGTAGAAGAGCAGAAATACACTTTAAACAGGTTTTCCATTGATTATAAACATTTTCGTACGGAGAGAATTCGTCAGCACTTCGTGGCAAGATTCTCTGAAAAGTTACAAATGAAAAACTACACTTGCCTATTTATAGGCATCACCAGTTCGCACGAGATAAGCTACCCACTTCGTACGAACTGGACAACTCCCAGTTCGTGCGACCTGACACATTAACATTAGTTCATGCGAACTGGCTTACAATACATATAAACTTAACTTTTTGACCCTATTACACATAAACGACACGACCTAGACTGATGACGTAGGCGATAGACATTGTGCACCAACAAACTCCCCCTTGGATATTGCCGCAGTCTTCAGTCAGCCTGTCTTCAAACATTCTTCACAAAGACTTGAAAAATTCTTCCCTTTGCTTCGGTTTTTTCCAATAACACTTTCCTGAGTTGTTCCTTTTCTTTAGCAGCTCTCTGCTCATCTTCAGCTAGCCTTTGTTGCCATGTAGCTCGAGCGATTCTGTCTTTTTCTTCACGCTCTTCTTTCCTCTCTTTGCTTTCAGAGACTCTTTCTTCAGGCTCCCCCTTTCGTTAAGCTTCCGTGCTTTTGGGATCGACACCTGGCTTTCCGGTTACAAGCTCTCCCTTGCGTCGAGCTCGTCTTCAGACTCCCCCTTAGACTCGGCTATCGGGATCGTAATCTGGAACTTTCATCTGCAAATCTCAAACATTTATGAAAAAAAATCATTTTGAATGTCCAGGATTGATGACCTGGCTCTTTTAACATATGCTAAAATATTCTTACAGTGAAAGCATTTTTAGTTGTCCAGGATTACTTGATTCTCTCCCCCTATCAAAATACTATAAAGATTTGACGATATTAAGAATCCAACAACTAAACCTAGCTCTTTACAATCAGATTTTACCAATTTGAGCATCCAAATCCCTCACAGTCAATCATCCAAGTCCAACTTAATGACCTTGGAGACTTCACAAACTGTTTTTGATTTTTGAATAAAAACTTCAAGTTTCAAATTAATAAACTTGTTTATTTTCAGAAACACGATCAGCATACTCAGATTTTGAAACTCAGCTTTCGGACATAGGTTGTCGAAAATAAAGTAGAAATCAAAATCTTTTTATATTTTTCTGAAACATAAAAGCAGTAAAGAAATATTTACAAACATATTTACAGACAATATTTTTGTTTGAGTTTGCGTCAGAGGATCATATCAGTTTATGACAAATCACTAGCACCGTTGAGCTTTAAACACTTTAAGTACTAAACGATTCACTTAGATTGTCAGTATACTGATCCACTTAAATTTTCACACAAAGTTCAATCGATTCGAGATACGAGATTAGTGTTTTAAGGACTTAACTTATTCGCGTGTCCCACCTCAGAATATACTCCCGTATCAAAATTCCCTAGATTCAGTCTTACAGGTGAGTATACCAATCTAATATCTGTATTTGGGTTAGTGCGAGACCTTGAGAGCTCAGGTATGAACTACCGTTCAATCAAAGAGATGAAGGCTCGTCTTTAGGTGTGTTCCCTGTAGAGAATCTTTTCTTCAACTGCAATTGATTCGTATCTTTCGATATTTTATCAATTTTTATGCAGATGGTGAGCTCTTAAAGCGCATAAAGTATTATACTAGGTCTAGGCCATTGCTTCCGCAATATCAGAAGACCAGGTATAATACCCCAGATATCAAACAGTATAAAGACCTAGTATCTCAGAATCAGGCAATCTCTCAACCAAGATTTCGGGGGTTACCCATATATCCGAGAGATGTTCCCCACGAGATAAGTAAGTATTTGATATTTAGGTTTATATCTCGAAATCTATCTACTAAGCGTGTAAAAACCTACTGGCATATCATCAGTGAGACCGTTTATCACATTTTAACTTTCCAAATCTTTAGCGTACTGTGATTGTCTAACTGATATACTATCATTTCTTCTTTTTACACAAAAACCTCATTTTTGTATTTTATCATGTTTTTGGCTTTTTCAAATTTTCTAATGTTTTTGGATTTTCTGAGCTATACTTACTCCCCCTAAAATGCAAAATCATTTAAAGAAAATTTGATAACCTGGTACTGATAGCTTTGTCTCGCCATCCATTTTCTGCTTTTCGTGCACTGAATTGCAGAAAATATAACATGTGAAGCAGAAATTACCCCCATGATTTACAACACATTGATATTTTACAGTTCGAAAACCATTTTTAAATCTTGTGAAATTAATCATGTTTGTTCAGCCGTGAGGGTTTCGGCGTATTCACTCAACATATTTTTGTAAATTTTTAAATTTTTCAATTTTTAGGGTTTTGAAATATGATTTATTTATGTACAGAAATGAATAAACTCCATGGTTTCAGACGCAGGGACCAGCAGCCTCCTCTCCTCGAGCCAGGCTGCTCCCTTTCCAACTTGATGATCATCTGTTTTCTTGAGCACCTTGAGTTCAGCAAACCCTACATAGCCTCCATTGATTTACTTGACGTAGTATAGCATATTGATAGACCTTGGAAGCCCCTACACACAACAAAAAACATTTACTTAAACAATGATACCCAAGATTTTTCAACATTTGGTATACTACCAAAGACAATATCATGAGTTCCTCTGTCAACTTTTGGAATGTTAAAAACAACATTTGGAACATCAGATTTTGGTTTTGATTTTAGAGCTCCTTCCTTGATAGGTTGGAACTCTTCAATCAACTTTTCTAACTCAAACTCAATTTTCTCATCATTGGTTGCAAAGAATTTTGGTTCAGATTTTAAAACCTTTTCCATTTTCTTTCCCTCAAAAGAATGTTTACGTTTCTCCACCCATGTTTGACTTTGGAAAGTCTTCGTTTTAGGATAAACCTTTGAAGTCTTTTGTGATTTTGAAGATTCACCATTTTCAAAAGTTGATTTTGGTTTGTCCTCTGACTTCAATGATTCACCGCGTTTAAGAATACGCACGGGAGATACCATCGGTGATTTTCCCTTAACATCTTTTGAAATTTTTGGTTTTGGTTTCTGGAAAACTGGTTTTATTATCTTTTTAACACATTGTTTTGCCATGTGACCGATTTCATTGCATCGATAACAGATTCTTTTGTCATATTCAACAAAAGTGGATCTGTTGGTGTCGTCTCTTATCTTTTTCGCTACAATAAAATCGTCAACTGCTTGCTTACTAAAGATGTAATCCTTTTCGACTTCTGTATTATTACCAGCGACAAAAACTTCACTCAATTTTTCTTTTGGCTTTACTTCTTTCTTAGCCATGTTCTTCACAAAACCAATACCTTTCTTTTTGTAGTTATTACCATGTCTCTTGTTATTACCATTGTTACCTACCCATTCATTTTTCTTTCCCGGGTTGTTTGTTGGTTGTTGTTTAACAAAACATTTTTTCGGTTTTGAAAGAAATGAATTGTTGTTGACTTCTGAAATATCAATTTCCACGAGTTTGAAAACTTTTTCAACATTTTCCAAATTCGCATTCTGAATCAGGTACTCAAAATCAGTATACAGTTTGTCAGTTCCGGTCATTGTGTAAACCACGATGATCGAATCGTCATCCAAAACTTTATCTTATTTTGGTATAAACTTATCAAGAAAGTTTTCGTCATCTTCAGAATCTGAACTTGAATTCTCAAAATGAGTTTTGACCGTTTCGAAATCAGTGTTACCACTTTCTTCATCCAACACTTGGTCTACAACTGTTTTAACCAGTTGTGTGTCAGACGGAGAGAATGTAACATCTATGTTTTCCGGTAATTCATTCTCTTATGTTCTAAGTTTTAGATTCAATGCCTCTTCCACCCCGTCCGGATATTTCTGAGAATAATGATTCCACATTGGGGGTGGAACATTTTTGAAATCAGCTTGTTGAGGAACGATCTGATCAATCACATATGAAGATGAAAGATAACTGATCAACTTTTTGTCGACTCTTTATGTCTCAATGCGCATCAATTCAAGTTCCTTCTTTAGAGATGCAATAGTGTCCAGATGCATGTTTATCGACATTTGCTTATCCATGACCGTAGCTTTGAGAAAATTAACGACTTTATCATTTTCTTTATTCTCAGTGTGAATTGATTTAATTGATCGTGACAGAGTGTCATAAGCTTCTTTAACATCATTAAAATCAAATTTTAATTTGTCGTGAAACTTTTTCAACTCTTGAAACTGTTTGTCTTTTTCAAGACAATCCATGCATGGTTTTAAACAGTTTTTGCATGGCGTTTCAGGAATTTGATCAACTTTTTCAAAAACCTTTTCTTGTTTGTCATTTTTACTTTCTGATTTACCAAACTCTCCGGACTCAGACTCAGACTTCTCTCCGGATTCGGACTTCACATTTTCTGATTTGCCATCGGACTCCTTTTTGACTGACACTGACTCTTGAGTTGCATCTGTCACACCCCGACCACGTTAAAACAACAAACCATGGCGGAAACGTTGGGGAGTGTCGTGGCAGAATTATTGTTTCACAACCATGGATACAAAAAGTTTCGTTTTATTAGAATATTTACATTAACATTGTCTTAAAACCAAAACCAACAAGTTACATATCGACTAATATTGTTATTCTGTCACTAAGGCCTCGTCCAGATCCTATGTGACTCATGCATCCTAGCAATCAACATCAAGCAACCTGAAACATATGTAAAAACAAAGTCAGCAAAGAAATGCTGGCGAGCACATAGGTTTTATAGGAGTGTCGGATTCATGGCTAGTTTACATGTTGCAATACCTTATTATAACTTTGTTTTGAAAAGAGTATAATATTGCAACATAATTAACCAACTCAAATCAAACGGGTTATAATTTATAAAACCTCGTAGCCATGATTCTTAACCCAAAAACATTTGTTTTAATAAACCAAATTGTAAAACATCTCGTATTAACTCGTTAATAAATCTCGTATGATTATCCTTTTGAAAACATCGTTATGTGACATCGTTTCAAAATCGTTTACCCAAGTGAACCAGATAACGCCACGGTATGTAACATGTTGAAAACACTTATATATATAAGAAGTACCAGCGGCGTATCTACCATGTTTTCACCATATTACACCCGTCCCGTTATCTAAACACTTAACCAAAAACCAATCGTTTATCCCATTCGTTTAAATTATTCAAATCGTTTCCAAATCGTTAACTCGTTTAAATCGTTTAAATCATCCTCGTTTTAATTGTGAAAACTATTTATGGTCGTCTCGCTAATAACATTCAAACCTTCGTGACTCGACTATCTCGCTTCTCGCATTAACAAACCACCAAAGGGTAATTGCGCAAAGGATGAGTTGTTTTCCTGGCTCATGTCGGGGACAAGGGAGCCGAAGAACTAAAACCCGAAGATACCCCCGTGATAAGAGAATACCCTGAAGTCTTCCTTGAAGACTTGCCGGAATCACCTCCTCAACGATTAGTCGAATCTCGCATCGATTTAATTCCAGGCACCGCACCTGTAGTCAATGCGTCGTAGCAACTCACATTTTCGGAAATGCAAGGATTGACAGTGTAGTTTCAGCAGTAGATAGAGAAGGAAGATAACAGACCAAAACTTCTGTTTTAGATAACCTCAGTCTGCTCGTCAAAAGGAAGGACGATGACTTTCAAATGACCGGGAGTCGGACGAGCTAGCCAACCAGAGTCGGTGGCTCTTGTTAAGGATTAACGAGTTACTCATTTAACTAACGGATAGGATCCAACTACTCCTACATGGCTGATCAACGATCGAGTGTCTTTAGCTGCGAATTCTGGAAGGAAGCATACCGAGGGAATTGTGGGACAATAATTTGTTTTAACGCACACACGAGTGGTGATTCCTACACGACACACAGAACAATTATACACCGAATACGAAACTTTGAGAATCTAGAGAACATGTACTTAGGACCTTTGGGAACCCAGGTCCAAACTCGTAAAGGTTGTTACTTAGGAACCAGATCTGTTAACTCAAGCAAACACCATTAACCGACGTGTATACCATTTCAGTTAACAAGACAGAAAGTACTTAAATTTCTTTCGTTGAAACCTTCACTTTTGCTTCTAGCGAGTAGGTGTTTGCATCTCTACTCTCCTTAATGGTAGTTGCATCACGTTGATTTTCTTCGCTGAGAGCGAACACTCTTTTGCTTCGAATATCTGGTCATTTCTTCACTTTAGCAGATACTCGTTATTCCTTTCTTGGAAACTTACCTGACATACATGCATCATGCTACACGTGTGATTTCGTTTTGAATGAAAACTTCATTGGAGTTACATATCATTTTGCTAAGCCTAATTACAAA
The DNA here is from genome assembly GCA_030545235.1 of Helianthus tuberosus. Classification (NCBI taxonomy): domain Eukaryota; kingdom Viridiplantae; phylum Streptophyta; class Magnoliopsida; order Asterales; family Asteraceae; genus Helianthus; species Helianthus tuberosus. The sequence continues at coordinate 46,355 of JARYGA010032297.1, forward strand.
TTCCTGATTCGAGTGACCTCCATTATTGTTATTGTTGAACTCTTTTGTTACCAAGCCAACGTACTTTCTTGAAACCGCTTCCTTTCAAGTTACAGACATGGTTTATTTTGCTACCATGCCGAAAAATTCTTTGTTGGTTCATACGTTTATTATCGGGTTACGTTGAAGCCAAGTTCAATTGCTTGAACTTGTCCAGTTCACAGGATTAATTTGAAACGCTATATGATGTATTGGGAGCATCATATTCAACTGTTGTTGCAGAGATTCTTTCAGTTCAAGTCGTAGTAGATTTGGTTGGTCTACGACTCCACTAAAATGTTTGATTTATTTCGATACCTTGCGGTGATATTTTCACAAAACTGAAGCTTGCGCTAATTTGATTACCCACTTCGTACACGAAATTCAATTCCCTACTTAGTTGTTAACAATCCATTTTGGATCTTCACGATCAAAGCGGTCTCAACACAATTGTGTGTTAAGGCAACGGTACATATATTCATTTCATAGGCACAATGTACCTCCTAACGATACCTTCATTGTCAATCAAATACCTTGCCAAACTTAATGCTTTTCACCTTCAATCAAAGGCAGTGGCTCTTTGATGTTCCGTATTTAACTAAAAACTTTGTGACATTGTGTAAATCAAAACTTCAGATTGTCTCGATACACTATCATTTGATTTCAGGCACGGTGAACTTGTTCAGTCACCATTATTATTGAATCTCGTCATTTCGGCACCTTGTGGTGTTACTAGCTTGTGCTAATCATGGTCAACTGTTTCACAAAACTACATATACTCTTGTTTGACTTGTCATTTAAACATTTCTGATGCAACTACAAATTTAGACAATGATACACCAGATTCACTTGTACTTCATTCGGTGTATTTTCACAACTCGAGAATGTCAACACGCAAATCCTTATCATTTACTTATTTGCCAGTTGGCAGGTCATTTTCATCTCCAAGTTGTTGATTTTGAGTTCATATAGCGGATGCTATGGTCTGTGAAAATTTGCATACTATGACCAGTCATTTGAAAACTCTATTGGATAAGACTCCTCTTTTGTGAAACACTGCAAGCTGGATTACTCTAGACTATACGTCAAATGCATACTGTACCTTTGACATTAAATGCTATAAGCACATACCTTTTTACTATTGGAATTGTGATGTTATATATATATTCTAGACTCACTTGATGTGAATAAGGTTTGATTCGATTTGGTGATTATCTACCTCGGTACTATTCATATACATACATACATAACGAAACCCTAAGGAATTAAGGTAGTACAAATTTCGAGGACGAAATTTTCTTAACGGGGGGAGAATGTGACAACCCTCAAAATTTCAGGTACTGTACAAATTAATTAATCTTAATTACGTGCTTAATTACTGTGCTTAAATACAACTGATAATTTAAACTGCTCTATGATTCTATATCATATATATACATGCATCACATTTTATACAGTCACTCCATTCATTACATACATACATTAGTGACATACTTGATGCACTCAGCATGGTTGACACACTGAACGGTTGATTCAGAAATAATGCTGACAATGCCAGCACTTAGACAGACAATATTATTATGGCCAGCATGGGCCAGGGATAGAATACTACACCGGTTTGTAGTGTAGGGAAGTGAGGACCACAAGACTGCGTCATTAGGGGATAGATATAATGCCGGGAAGTGCCTAAAACACACTATAAATACAGAATTCTGCTTTCTTTTATTAAATTCAGCATTTTATTATACCAGTGGAATATACAAATATAGCAGAGTGGTCCTGTATACTTTCCTAAGGGCCAGGAATGATTTCGTTACGAAAAGACGCATAAAAGACGCTATACGGTACAATTTAACACTTTAACGGAACGATACGTAACCGAACAACCAGACATTTCCCGAGACACGAAAATATTGTCAGAAATATTATTTTATCATTCTTAATTATTTACGGTCACCAAAAATCCCCATACACTATAGAAATATGGCATACACCCACTATACTTGAAAATACCCTTAACCTTCTAATTATTTACCTACTAATTACCAAATTTTTACAAATTACCCCCCCCCCCCCCAACCGAATCTTCAGCCAAATCATTACTAATATATTTTGTTGAGATTTTATTTAGTGTAATCTTCATTTTATTGGCCAAGAATCTAGGTAATAATCACAATAGGCTAGAAGGCTCATGATTTCCAAGAAATGCTCATTATAACACAAAACCCACACTCAACCTCACCCTCTCTCCTCCCATTCGGCCCCCATAACCGAAATCACCATCACCATCACTAACTCACCTTCATCTTCTTCATCCAAGTCCTTTCCAAGCCTTGAAGATCATCCATAGTAGTTACAAGTTGAAGGACTCTCAAGGAAGCCTTGTTCAAGTCTCTAGCACTATCATTTCTTCACCAACCTTGCATTAAGATTTCTACCCTAGCCTTGTGCTAGTAGTAAGTCCCTTCACACCATTGTTTCATCTTGTTCTTGGTCATGGTATTTAGTAGGATGATGATAATCAAGTGACACAAGAAAATGAACACTAAAAATATGAACATGGAATCGTATACAAAAACCCTACATAAAAAGTTTGTGTGAAGTTGAAATCTGGGTGGTTTAGGGTTGGTTAAAGCATGATTGAGGTTGGAACATTAAATCATCGATAAACCATGGTTAGGGTATTTGTTTATACGTTTTTAGTCACTTCTACATATAAACAGCTTGCTGATTGAAATTTCCAGCCTGCTTCAACGGGCTGTAACTGGTTCATTTTTAAGCGAAAAACTGAATTTCTAGAGTCTAAATTGTGTAATTTTGAATAACCGAACAAATGAAACTGGAATCGTAATTTTTCGAGAGCGTTTACTATTTTTAAGGAATT
>JARYGA010032298.1:0-24990 GCA_030545235.1 Helianthus tuberosus
AACGGACAACCGTCCGAGCGAGTGACAACCTGCTGTGAACTTTTTCTCACTAAAGTGCCAACCTATCGGATTGCCGTCCGATCGAACGACCGACCGACCAACCGACCTGAAAGGTAGAGATACTTCAATGTTTTCAAAATGCTACAACGAAAACTTCAAAAGTGAAGCCATCATACACAAACACATCCTCCCCAGAGGAAGAAACAATCCACTTGAACAGTCATCTGACCGGACTGCTGTCCGACCGGACTGCCATCCGACCGAACTGCTGTCCGACTCACGAGTACTTTACACCGTTTTACGCGTCGCTTATCTTTATGCTATCGTTCTGATCAGGCTAACCCTACTCTCTAGCGCTCCCTTCAATCCATCTATCGCTGTGAGTATACTCGATCCCTTTTTTGCTTTATGCACTTTTGGGTGTTACATACGTTACTTATTCTAAATCATATCGAACACACTACTCAATACTTTTAACGCTAATCGTTACCGCATGTTATACGTGACTTAATGAATGCTTGTTTGTTATGTTTACACATGGAATGCTGTCTACCTTCCTTAGCAACGATAGTACTATTAGTTTGGACTCAGCACCCGTTCACTCGGGGGTTGTTAAGGACAATTATTTGCATGGATTACAGTGGTGATCATGTATTACGAACTGCCTTGGGCAGTCAACCCACAGTCATTGGTATCGATAGGTTCATGTCGATAACTAACATGCCTCATTTCACTCTGTGTATGTGCTGGTTATGCGTAATGTTTTCGAACTCTATATGCTATTATCAAACTTGTATGCTCACCTTTACACTATGTGTATTGACTTTTACTTTAACGTATGTGACAGGTGCTTAGGATGTTTACATGCTTAGCCTGCTGTGAACTTGAGGCTAGGAAAGGTCTAGGATGCTCTCTGTGCTGTGATGAAATCGAAGCTAGGAAAAGAGGTCCTAGAAACCAATAAATAAACTATCTTTGTATAAATCTGAGTTGTCGGAACAGAACTACTTGACTAGATTTGTCTGTAATAATTTGTTTGCCTTTTAAGACATGGTATGGGACATGTTACTTTAAATTAATTGGTAATGATAATTGTTATGTAAACTTCTGGACAATCTGTTTCGCTCAATGCCATACCCCGATGTTTCCGCCATCTGTTGGGGTGTGACAATGTCCGTTCCCCATATCGCCGAGGACGGACACCCATTCAAGTGCGTCTGGACGAATGACGTCATCTCAGTTGACCATTATAAATACCCCATCAAGTACAAAGCCAAGTACGATTTTCTGAACCTTCGTCCTTATTTTCTCTCTCTACTTTCTCTCTCTACAAATACTTATACTCACGCCGGAGGGTGGTCGCAGAAGGGCCCTCCCATCTCTGCGACAAGCCTAACGGTTTACTGTTTTGCAGGTTTACTGTTATCTCCTTCAAGATCCAAATCCACTCTTGCAGGCTTCGGCCTGCCCGATTTTGGATCTTCAATTGGCGCCATCCGATTATCGCAAGCTCACAGTCCTTCACTCTGGTGAATTTCTTGAGCAACGAAACAACTGATCTATGGCGGCCTCGAGTTCTATGAATTCGGGATCCATCGCTGCTAGCATACAAGCTACAGCTCCAACAAGTCTTACTTCCACGGTTTCAGCTCCTTTGAGCTCGGGACCAGGAACAACCTTGCCATTCATATTGATGCCAACTTCTTAGACATCAGAGTTTGATGCGGAATTTCTTTCCAAAAATGCAAGTCTCTTACGACGTTTAAAAGCTCAACAGGCTAGAGATGAAAAGATCCTCGGTTTACGAACCAGGCTCTTTCATGATGAAACTCCGGTAAGGACTATGGGTCCTGCAATTTTCACCTCCCCCATTTTCTCCACAGTTGTTACTTCAGAAGCTTATAATGGATATGTGCAGGTTTCCTCCGGACCATCTCCGGCAATGACGATGCGAAATGATCCTCAAATAGAAGGAATCAGTGATCCGGAGCTTACCAAACCATATCACCCAGTATCCATGACGGCTAAGTCTAAATTTAGTGCCCGCATCACCCACGCCAAGCTCCCTACGAAGCTTAAAATGCCAACCACGGTGAAAAAATATGACGGTACCACAGACCCAGACGATCACATGTTTGATTCCGATGCGGCCGCACGTGTGGAACAGTGGCCGATGCCGGCTTGGTGTTTCATATTCGCACAAACGCTAACCGGGGCTGCCCGAGTGTGGTTTGATGCGTTGAATGAAGGGGAGATCAATGATTTTGAAGAATTCCGAAGGTTGTTCCTCCAGAACTTTAGTCAACAAAGGCACTACTCCAAGGAAATTACCGAAGTACACAACATCCGGAGAAAGGATGGAGAATCACTTGACAGTTTTATCGACCATTTCAATCGAGAAAGTATGCAGATCAGTGGGGTCGTAGACCAACTGAGAATATCCGGCTTTTGCCATGGCGTCCGGAACAATCAGTTGGTAGAAAAACTACACGAGAACCTCCCAAAGACGATGGAAGTACTTATGGAGCGGGCCAGAGCTTTCGCTCGAGGGAAAAATGCTTGTAATCTGGCACCTGAGACAGATCCAAAGATGTCCTCATGGAAGAAAAATGGAGGGTCTGTATTCGATAAGGATCCCTCTGGAAGCAGAGGACGAGCACACCCTTACAATAGAAATGATCGATCTCAGCGCGGAAGAAGCTCCGGATCTAGGTTTTATAACCTATCAGATCTCTCCAAAACTCCCAGTGAGATCCTCAGTGCCGAAGGAGCAAATTTTCCAGCACCTCCAAAGCTTCGGAACCCAAGCGATAAAAATTCTAAGAAATACTGCAACTTCCACCATGCACGAGGCCACAATACAGATGATTGCTGGTCCTTAAAACAAGAAATTGAAAAAGCTGTCCGATCTCGCAAACTCTCGCACCTGGTAAAGGAAATGAAAGAAGGCAAAAGCTTTGGTGGTTCGGCAGACAATCCGAACAACCAGTCGGCAATTTGTATGATTAGAAGGGAGAGCAACCAAGGCATCAAGCGGACCAATCATCATATGGCCGCTTGGATGCACCAGCCGATCGCTTTCCCGTCGATCACTTTAGGAGAAATCAAAGATGGACCGATCATTGTGTTGGCGGTAATAGCAGGACACAAGGTGTGGAGAATTTACGTTGACAGCGGAAGTGCTTCTGAAATCATGTATCAACAGTGTTTCCAACAGCTGGCACCGCAAACTAAGGCAAAGCTGATACAAGTATCAATGCTGTTGGTAAGTTTCTCCGGAGAAGTGGTTCAGCCGGTCGAACAAATCACGGTGCCAACAACATTAGGTACCAGCAGATTGGCTAGAACTATCAACCTAACATATCTGGTGGTCGGGGCTAGATCCGTCCATAACGTCATACTAGGAAGACCAGGGATGTGTGCTTTCAGAATTATCAGCTCCACCATTCATGGATCATTGAAATTTCCCACCAAAGCAGGGGTAGCAACCTTGCTTTCTGAATCCACCATGTGTGTAGCAGAAATTCGGCAAAGCGAGGGGAGTAGTGCACAACCTCCGTCTCTCCTTACGGAGGAATGGGCCATTCATCCCCACTTTCCGGAGCAAAAGATTGTTATCGGCGCCCAACTCCCCGAACGTACCAAGAAACGACTGTGGAAATTGTTATCCAGTTTCCTTGATGTGTTTGCTTGGCAAACTTCTGACATGGTTGGAGTTCCTCGCTCTTTGGCTGAACACAAGTTGAAAGTATCACATTCGGTAAAACCGATCGCTCAGAGGAAGAGAAACATGGCTCCGGCTTGTCACAAAGCCATCGCCGAAGACGTACGTGAATTACTAAAAGCAGGAATTATCAGGGAGGTGTGGTACCAAACCTGGGTCTCCAACCCAGTGATGGTTACTAAAAAGGACGGAACCTGGAGGATGTGTGTTGATTTTTCCGACCTTAATAATGCATGTCCAAAGGATTGCTACCCCCTTCCGGAGATTGATTTAAAAAATCGATTCCTTAGCAAGCTTTCGTCTTAAATGCTTCCTGGATGCATATAAGGGCTACTATCAGATACAAATGGCTCTGGGGGATGAAGACAAAATGGCATTCGGAACAAATGAGGGCCTTTTTTGTTACACTAAAATGCCGTTCGGATTAAAAAAGGCCGGAGCTACCTACCAGAGGCTGATGGATAAAGCATTCAAAGGTCAAATCGGAAGAAACTTGGAAATTTACGTGGATGATTTAGTCATCAAGAGTGAAGCAGAAGATAAAATGATTGACGACATACTCGAAACCTTCGCTAGGCTTCGGAGTATTAATCTCAAGTTAAACCCTAAAAAATGTTCTTTCGGTTTACAGGAAGGAAAGTTTCTGGGTAACTCAATCCGGAATCCAGGCGCATCCGGATAAGACTCAAGCCGTGATCTCCATGCAGCCTCCGAAAACGGTAAAAGAAATCCAATCTCTGAATGATAAGCTAGTGGCTCTTCACCGCTTCATTTCCAAGGCAGCTGACCGCACCATTCCTTTCATGAACGTGCTAAAAAAGCGTACTGGTAAGGGTCAGATAGAATGGACGACAGAAGCTGATTTGGCATTTCAGGAGTTAAAAGTTTGTCTTGGGTCCTTACCCACATTAACCGCACCAATCACCGAAGAAACCGTTACCGTGTATCTCTCCGCTTCTCACTTTGCCATCAGCGCAGTACTCGTGATACACCGAAACCAAGCACAAATTCCGGTTTACTATGTGAGCCGCATCTTAAAAGATTATGAGACTCGGTACCCAATGATAGAAAAGCTGGCACTCGCCTTGGTGCATGCATCCAGACGACTCCGAAGGTACTTCCAGGCCTTCAACATAGAAGTTCAAACTAATCTCCAAATCCAGCAAATCTTGAGAAAACCGGAGGTCTCCGGACGACTCACCAAGTGGGTAATTGAGCTTAGTGCCTTCGACAGTACCTACCGAACCCGAGGTCCGGTAAAGGGTCAAGCGGTGGCAGATTTTCTTACGGAAGTCCCTACTGGAGAAAGCACCAAAGAAAAACCCGTTCTTCCAAAAGTTTGGAATTTGTATACAGATGGAGCCTCTAGCAAAGAAGGGTCCGGAGCTGGTTTAATCTTGATAGATCCGGAAGGGATAGAATACACCTACGCTCTTCGTTTTGAGTTCAAAACTTCAAACAATGAAGCAGAGTATGAAGCTCTTCTTGCAGGACTCCAAACTGCTGCCAAAGCCGGTGCAAGCTCCGTCCTGGCTCACGTTGATTCATTACTGGTCGCCAACCAAGTCAATGGAGAATACGAGGCACGTGAGGAAAACATGATTCGATATTTAAAACAAGTCAACAGTTTAATGTCCACGTTCGATTCTTGCAAGATAGTCCACATCCCGAGAAGTAAGAACAAAAAAGCTGACGCTCAGAGTAAGCTTGCATCCGTTGCATTCTGTCATCTATCCAAAGATGTACTGGTCGAAACCTTACAAGCCCCGACTATCCACCAACCGAAGGCCGTGATGTCAATCTCCATACAAGAAAAATCATGGATAACCCCAATCTTCGATTATTTGAAAAGTGGCACGCTACTGGAAGATAAAGCTCAGGAAAGGAAGATGAAGGTCAAAGCGCTTCAGTACCAGGTTCACGATGGAAATCTTTATCTGAAGACATTCCTGGGCCCGCTCCTGAAATGTCTTACGCCGGATGAAGCCAGCTATGTCATCCGGGAAATCCATTGGGGAATCTGCGGCATACATTCCGGACCAAGGATGGTTGTGGCAAAAGCAATGAATGCCGGTTATTTCTGGCCGGGCATGCATCAGAGCGCCGTCAAAGAGTTACAAGCATGTGCAGACTGCCAGAGGCACGCCCCGATCAGCCATCGAGTAAAAAACGATCTCGTACCTGTAACCTCAGCTTGGCCTTTCCAAAAGTGGGGGATCGACATCGTCGGTCCTTTCCCCGTCTCCACCGGAGGAGGGAGATTCTTGTTGGTCGCCATTGATTACTTCATAAAATGGATCGAGGCTAAACCTCTCCGAACCATCACCGGAGATCAGATACTGAGGTTCGTCTGGGAAAATATAGTGTGCAGATACGGAATGCCACTTTGCATCGTCAGCGACAATGGGAAGCAGTTCACAGAGAAACCGTTCATGATTTGGTGCGAAAGAATGCACATTGAGCAAAATTTTGCTTCGGTTGCCTATCCCCAAGCTAACGGACAAGTAGAAAGGGCCAACCGCAGAATCGTGGACGGTATAAAAAAGCGTCTATGGAAGGAAGATGTTTCCTGGGCAGATGAACTGCCGCACGTCCTGTGGGCACAAAGGACGATGCCAAAGACAAGCACAAGGGAAACTCCTTTTAGCTTGACATACGGCTCGGAAGCAGTCATTCCTGCCGAAGTTGGCATCCCTACTCCTCGCATGCGCCAAAACCAAGATGAGAATGAACAACAACTCCGTCTGAACCTCGACCTGGCCGAGGAAAGAAAATAACTCGCGGCCATACGAGAAGCGAAATACAAAAAAGAGTTGGAAAAACATTACAACTCAAAAGTCAAAGAGGTCCGGTTCAAAGAAGGAGATTATGTCTTGCGGAGAAACGATGCAAGTTTGGCCGAGGGTACGGGAAAGATGGCTCCGAAGTGGGAAGGGCCCTATCAAATCAAAACCGTCGGAAAAAATGGTGCCTACACACTCACCAAGATGGATGGAACTCCCGTTCCTCGTACCTGGAATGGGATGCACCTCACAAGATGTTTCCTTTGAACAACTTTAGAATATTTTAAAATAAATTTGTAATATGGAGGCTACGGCTCGCATCATTTTCTACTTTCCTTGTACTACGGAGGGTATTGCCCGCACCCCTTTTTTATTTCTTCCCTGAATTGCGGAGGGTAGTACCCGCACTTAGTAGATGTTTTTACCGATATGTATTATCCGGAGAATATACTCCGGAATAATTAAATAGAAGGCATAAATTCTCTATCATTAACAGGTTGCAACATGAAAAATTATCATCGGCCGAATTAGGGACGCTAACCCTAAAAAGTAAGGACGGACTGGCATCGTTCGTATCTCTACTTTCACTTAAAAATTATCCTAAGTAGACAAGACGGATCCGCACACCAAAAAGAACATTCTAAAGAAAAAAAAGAAAAAATGTAAACATAGAAAACATGGACGCATGTAAAACAAAGTAATTACATCAAAAATAACCGGATTAATATAGCCGGAAGTCATGCAAGTCATTTACAGAATAAAGGATAATTGTCAGGTATACAAAACGGTAAGAACAAGACCATTACAATAGTTCCGAATCAAACAAGGTGCATATCCAAAATGGCCAGATATGTCCACCTTCCTAACAGTTAATCAACTAAAAACTTACAAAGGTGCATACCTGTAACACCTCGAAAATTCACGTCCTATAATGTGTTGACACGTGTCATATGTTTGAACGTATGAAAGAATGTTATGAAAGGATTAAAGTTGACAATCATGGAAAGTATGTGAATATACGAGTTCTAAATGTCAACAATGAATAAATATATTGTACATTAACCCTACATGATGTTTATAGCGTCAAACGAATAAATCATGGATCATGCGAAGCTAAAAGTGAGAGATTACAAACTACAGGGGTTAAATGTGTCAACATGTTTAAATTATACCTCTGAGTGACCTTTTGACAAACCCGAAGCTTAGTAACGGTTAATTATGCTCACTAGAATGCACGATATAAATTTCATAAAGTTTCGTTATCGTATGAGAAAGTTATGATCAAATTCGTTTGTGAGGGGTTAAAGCGTTAACGTTGAAAGTTATGACTTTTCGGGTTAACCAGAAATGTCCAGGGACTTGTCAAAGTGGGTACAAGTCTTAAAGCCCTTGTAAGTAAATAAGAAGGGGTCAAAGTGCAAAAATATAAGCTAGTTGACCTTTCGAAGAGCCAAGGGACAAAGATGCGGAAACTAGAAAATGCATAATCTGATTACAAGACTCAGGCGGGCCGCGTAAGAGACCATAAGGTCTTACGCGGGCCGCGTCAGACCATCAGATGCAGAATACGTAGACAGCAGCCTGTATTCGCGTTTAACCGACCTTTAACAAATATTTTCACATTGTGGGCGAACCCTAAACAGTTATTAGAGCACTAGGGACACTTTTGGGTTAGTTATGGTTAGTTGTAGACTTAGATGTCAACAATCTATGGTGATTTAATCACTATATAAAGCTCCTAAGTTTCAAACATTCTTCACACCTTCATTCTTGCATTCCTGATCATTTCTGGAACTCAAGACTTCTCTCAAGTGATCTCTGGTCGTTCATAGGACTCTTGTAAGTTTACTTATCCCTCCTTAGTTAAGTTTTTGCTTAGTTTTAGCTTAAAAGTCAAACCGTCGTAATTAACGGTTGAGTTAACGATTAATCACTAATGGTCCAGTGATTAGTCGAATTGAAAGTAGTTATAAGTTGGTAATTATGTGGGCATTAAACCCTTAAAAGGGTTCCCCCTGATTCCCACTCTAAGTAGGCCAAATGTCGGGTCAAACTTGTTAACAAAAAGTCAACAGGATACTTAATTTCTAATTTATGCATGATTAGCAATGTAGAACACATACAACCTGTTTGATCATTAATATAACTTGGTAATTAGTGTAAGAACATGTCTAAACATGTTTAACCCGACAATTTACTGTTTAGACCCGGTTCGGAACCGAAAGTCGCAAAGCTTTGACTTTTGCTTTGACTTCAGTTCTGACCCGTTTTGGTATGATTTAGAAATATCTTAGAGCTCTATTTGGACCAGGTTACATGCTAGTATAACCCTCTGTGATTATACATCATGGTTCATTAGTTAACCAATTAATACGCATGATTCCGTTAATTGCTCATATGTTGACCATTATGCCCTTTTCACCTTAAAACGTGATTTGTGAAAATGTAAAAGTGTAGAAACCTTAGTTACTGATATATAAACTTGTATGCAAAGTTTGACATCAGTTTGAGGTGTAGATTGAGAGTTATGCTCATTAGCGTAATTAAGAAGCTTTATGTTAATTAAACGGCGTAATTAGCGTATAGCCTATTTAAACTCACTTTTTGATATCAAACTTATTACCTACTGATGTAATATATTATTTTGGGATTTTTGAAGATTTTTAATTAATTTTAGTCTGAGCATAACTTATAGTCGTAGGCTTAATCCGGTAATTGTCGGTTTTGTCCTTACGGGCTATAAAATGAGTTTTTCATATCTAATCGACTCCAAACCTTTTGCTACTGATTAGATATGATAAATAAATTATTTTAAGCCTTCTAGAATGATAAAAATATCAGCTTTATATATAGAACCCGGAAACGGCTTCTAATTGCCTTATTAAGCGTTTTTAGCGCATAGTATGTACTAAGACTATTTTTAAACATACAAGGGTGATACCTACTGATATTTTAGATAAATTATAATATTTTAACAGTAAGCAAAAGTTGTTTAACTCAGACTTCAGTTTTGAGCTTTTCGGCTTATGTGAAATTACCAAAATGCCCCTACGGTGCATCGTTTGATTATAATTGATAAATTTCACATGTATACTTTACCCTACTGTTATAACTTAGTAAACTAAGTATTTTTGCTGATTATATCAGACCTGTAACTCAGGTTAATACTTAGACTCTTTTATAACATTGTAAATGACCAAACTACCCTTACGAGGCATAGTTTGTGTTTAAATTCGTTTCGGGCATAATAAAAGACATCTTATTGATGTCACAACATATTTGAAGCATATTAACTTAGGAAACCTGTATATGGCTCTTACGTTCACCCGTTACGCTTATTACGCGTTCGGTTTGGTTTATGTAACTAGTTTGCATAAATTAGCCGAAACGGGTCAAACCTTATCGGTTTTATCTCAAAATCCAGAATGTGTATGAAATACCCATATTAAGCAAGTCTCCGAACTTGTTGGGTCTAAATCACATTCTATTCCGGTCTTCGCTTAATCGTGCGTACGAACCGTATCTTTGAAACTAACCGGTCTAAGCTTAAGCTTAACTAAAGACCCGTTAGGATTCTAATAGGTTATTATAAACCTTCATTCCAGATTAGGAGAACCAGTAAAAGCTACTTGCATTTGCTTATTGTGATTATTACTTTGCTCAGGTAAATACTTTTAACTTATTTTCCATATACGGGCTTGGGTTACGGTATATAAAATACCGCTTGGTCGGGCATCAAATCTTCCATCGTTTGGTGGTTAATTGAATAATTGGATCGGCCCGTTTAAACAGTTTTGTTTACTTAAAAGCCTTTGGGGGGTTAATGACCATGTCCCGGATATCCTTGGCATCATTTTACGAAATGGCCACGACCTAAGCGCGGAGTGTAGGCGTACACTCGTCAGTGCATAAATAGTTGATGTGGTGTGTCTATTGATCTTTAACCCGGTACGTCCGGGCTACTGAACGCATAAGGAACATGTAATTCGTTCACAAGATTATATATATATTTAAATAATTATCCCAAGTTATAAAATGTTTATGCCACGTGCATCCAAATCAATTTTTAATCATTTTTAAAATGAGTCAGTTGATTGTATTTACCAGTGTAAACTGACGTATTTTTCCCAAAAAGATTAAATGCAGGTACTAAGCGTAATTGGCTGGGATTTCTCCTTAGCATCAATAGAAGTCTCGCAAGCTTAGGATGCCTAAAGTCTGTTGAACTATTGTTTCCATTTTATTTTCGATCCGTCTGTGGATAAACAATCGACAGTTGTGATATTTGATATTATAATATTATATTCGGTTGAAAGATATATTTCAATTGCTTCCGCTGTGCATATTAAATATTGTGTTGTTTGACTATTTATGTTGCCAACCACGTCACGATACTCCCCACCGGGCCCACCGGTGACACGTGGAAATCCGGGGTGTGACAGGTTGGTATCAGAGCCAACACTGAGTGAATTAAACACTAGCCTTTTGTGTTTAATCTCAGTTACACAATTACACATTTCAAATTTTCGAGTCTAGACAAAGAACATAGGAACAATCCAAATTTGTTTCGGTTTATTTTAATTGTGTCTTTTATTTCATATATGTTTGTTGTTATCTCATGCTATATTGACAGGATTAAAAATGCCGCCAAGATTCTTTAGACGTAGAGGACGAGGCAAGGGGCCAATCACCGCCCCCAATGACGACGAGGCAGGACCATCGCATATGCGAGCTCCTTCTACCACCGAGAGTGACGATCCTCGACAGAACCGGAGGAACCTTTTCGAGCCGGCTAGACGGTCGGTTTCGCACAGTTCGACGCCTCCTGTTCACAACTCTTATGGGCCAGATTCGGAAAATGAGCCCAATAACCCTCAACCTTCCTACATACCTTTACAGCGATCTTTATCGCACCACTCTTTTGGTGACCCTACACCTGTTTTTAGGGGCCGGTTTAACCCGGCAAATTATATACAAGAACCAGTGGGTTTTAACCCATTGGGACCGGAGGACCACTTCTCGGGAGACAACGCTATGGATATGGACGAGGAAACGGATCCCGTCGAACCTGCTAGTGGTACACCGAATCATCCCATTGAGATTTCGGATGACTCTTCTTTTCACGGATCATCCTACGATGGTCCAGACAACTTTCAGGCGAGATTTACTCAGCACGAGTGGTACTTCACACCCTCGCATCATTCGTCGCCTCATCAGCAGCAGCAGCAGGATCCCTCTGTGGATTCACGGTTTGTGGCAGTCACGCCACCGCCTCCACCGCCACCAGTTCAGCCGGCACCTCCACAACCACCGAGGCGTAGGAGAACCGAAGCGCGGATGTCCGCGCGAGGAGGAGACTTTCATTTTAGCTCTCCTCGACAATCAAGTGGCAGTCATTATCCGCCACATCAAGAAGATCCACAAATGGGTGGACCTTCGAACCCAGTTGCACCACAACCACCTCCGATGGGTTTTGATAACCCGATTCCAGCATACACGGGTTCTGTGGCGTACAACCCGTTTGAACAACCAGCTCACACCAACTACGGTTACGCGGAAGCCGACCCATACATGGTAGCGGCAAATTACAACGCCTTTAACCCGGAAGGACAGTATGGAGCTCCGTGGGGAGTAGGGTACCCGACTCATGGGTACCAGATACCTGCCAGACCTATAATACGGACACAATCGCAGCCGCCACGGTTTTCTCCCCCAGAACGGGAGGAAATTCTTCAGAGACTGGATCAGGTTGAGCGAGACTTTCACCGCGATCGCAGGGAGCGACAGACTTTCTTCCAAGGATTGACAAGCCTAATAAAAGGGAAGAGCAAGAAGGACCATTGAATCCTTCCACTGTTGTTGAAATTTCCTTGTATCATTTGAGCCCCTGCGTGGGTATGTATGTTTATTTGTTTTGACCCCTGCGTGGGTCTATCTTTCTGTTAACCCCTACGAGGGTATGATGTTTGTTTAAGTCCCTGTGTGGACTAGTATGTTGCTTGACCCCTGTGTGGGTAACATTTTTGTCTAAAAAGTCCCGTTTAGGGCGATGTGTAATATTTTAATAATTAATGGAATGTAAGTTTATAAATTTCATGTTTGCCATTATGTGCATAAATAAATTATATATGAAATAAATAAATTAAAATCATTCCTCTTGAAATGATCTGCCTCTTTAAATATTAATTAAGAATCTTAAGAGTGAAACCTAGCCCCCGTGTCAGTATAAGACCGGGCCAAGATGGTAAGGCCTATTTAAAAGATTCAAATCCCTGTTAACATCTGTAAACATGTTAACGCTCCTGGCAGATGTGATTCGTTAAAATCACACACGTCATTCTTATATAAGGATTCTTCAAAAGATTCCTAACCCAATTTAATGATCTCTGAATCATGGGTTAAATCATCAATTAAGATGATCATATTTTGACCATACGTGGTAATAAGGTGCCAACGGGCCCTGCTCATTTCCATATGAGCCAAAAGACAGTGGTAGCGATGACTCCCTGTCCGAAAAAGGTAATAAACTATGTTCAAACCTTAAAAGCCTTGATTCTCTGAAATCATAGCTTATAATTTAAAATGTCCTTGTGACTAGGCCTTATGTGCTAATATATATTGTTATTGTTTTATAATTAGGATAAATTATAATAGAAATCCTAAATAAATGTGATTAATAAATTAACCAAATATGGTCTCTGTTACCATGGTTAATGAATTGCCATAAAAGATAATTCCATAATAAACTCCCAAATAAACTATTGTCCTTGTTTTATGTAACAGTTCAATTAAAATGGCTGACTCTGATGAGATAAATAGTCACCCAGTGGAGAATAACGATAACGCCCGAATTAATTTAACGGGTGCTGAATTGAAAGCGTTGGTAGACGACGCAGTTACAAAAGCCTTAGAGCGGCAGTACGAAGAGTATAGTGGGACTCGAAGTAGGACCCTATCTAAGCCGCATTCAAAGCCTAAAACACACTCTGAGGCTCACAGCAAGCCACCTTCCAAGAAGGAAGAACCGAAGAAAGATGATGATAGACTTTCCTCAAACCACCACAGTGCTCCATCTCAACAGATTGTACTAAATCAAGAACCCCGTGGTAAGGGTTGCTCCTATAAATACTTTGTTTCATGCAAACACAGAGATTTCACTGAGGAAAAGGGAGCCATTGACTGCATGACATGGTTAGATGAGATGGATACAGTAGTGGATATCAGCGGGTGCGCTGAGAGGGATATAGTCAAGTTTATGTCACAATCTTTTAAAGGCGAGGCTTTAGCCTGGTGGAGATCACTGATTCAAGCCACCGGGAAAATCCCAGTGTGCAACATGTCATGGGAGCAATTTGTTGCCCTTATCAGGGAAAATTACTGCCCTCAGCATGAGGTTGAGAAGATAGAGTCTGATTTTCTATCGTTGGTAATGACAAACCTTGACTGTCAAGCTTACCTCACGAGCTTCAACACAATGTCCCGGTTGGTTCCGTAGATGGTGACCCCGGAACCAAAGAGAATAGCTCGTTTTATCGGTGGTTTAGCCCCCGAGATAAAGGCAAGCGTGAAGGCCTCTCGGCCAGCTACTTTTAGATCTGTAGCTGACATATCTTTGTCCCTCACTCTGGATGCGGTCAGGCAAAGATCGCTGAGGAACAAAGATGCTGAGAAGAGAAAACGTGAAGATGATAATTCACGGAGGTCGAGCAAGAAGCACCGTGGTAACGGTGACAACAAGAAGGGGTCTGAGTCAATGAAAGATGGGCATCAGTCTGGTGAGAAGCCCAAGTGCAAGATTTGTAAGAAACAGCACTTTGGAAAGTGCAGACTAGAATCGAACTCGCATACTCAGTCAAAAACTTTTGCTTGCGGGATATGCAAGTCCAAGGAACACAAGACCTTGGATTGCAAAAAGCTGAAGGATGCAACTTGCTACAGCTGTAATGAGAAAGGGCACATTAAAACCAACTGCCCTAAATACGCCAAGAAGCCTGAAGAGGCCAAGAAGACCAATGCTAGGGTCTTTAGAATGGATGCAAAGGAAGCGGTTCTAGACGACAATGTGATTACAGGTACTTTCCTTGTAAATGATGTCTATGCAAGAGTACTTTTTGATTCAGGCGCTGATAAGTCTTTCGTAGATCATAAGTTTTGCAAATTACTGAATTTACCTGTCAAAACCTTAAATGTGAATTATGAGGTAGAGTTAGCAGATGGCACCATAGAAACCGTCTCAACTGTGTTAGATGGATGTGTTATATCCATTAAGAACCACTCTTTTCCTCTGTCCCTACTTCCATTTAAGTTAGCCGGTTTTGACATAGTTTTGGGTATGGACTGGTTATCTCATAACCAGGCCCAAATTGTCTGCAACAAGAAACAAGTGGTGATAAAGACTCCGTCTGGTGAATCACTTACCATTCGGGGAGATACCCAGTATGGGCTGCCTGAGCAAGTGACTATGCTCAAGGCTTCAAAGTGTTTAAAGAAGGGTTGTGTCATCTACATGGCACAAGTGATTATTGATGAGCCTAAACCGAAGATTGAAGACATCCCCGTCATTTCTGAATACCCTGAAGTTTTTCTGGAAGAACTACCTGGGTTGCCACCAGATAGGCAAGTGGAATTCAGGATTGATATCATCCCTGGAGCAGCACCAGTTGCTAGAGCACCTTATAGGTTGGCGCCCACGGAGATGAAGGAATTAAGGACACAACTGGATGAATTGCTAGTTAAAGGTTTCATTAAACCTAGTTCGTCCCCTTGGGAAGCACCAGTCTTGTTTGTCAAGAAGAAGGATGGATCGATGCGTCTGTGCATCGATTACCGTGAACTTAATAAGGTCACAATAAAGAATAGGTATCCTTTGCCCGGGATCGACGATTTGTTCGATCAATTGCAAGGGGCAAGTTATTTCTTGAAGATTGACTTAAGGTCAGGCTACCATCAACTGAAGGTTAGAGATGAAGACGTACACAAAACTGCATTTAGGACTCGTTATGGACATTACGAGTTCCTAGTGATGCCTTTTGGGCTCACTAATGCACCGGCCGCGTTCATGGATCTCACGAATCGCGTCTGCAAGCCGTACTTAGATAAATTCATCATCGTTTTCATCGACGACATTCTCATTTATTCTAAGAACCAAGCTGACCATGAGAAACACCTTCGCTGTATTCTCAAACTCCTACATCATGAGAAACTCTATGCCAAATTCTCTAAGTGTGAATTCTGGCTTCGAGAAGTCCAATTCCTTGGACATGTGGTTAGTAAGCGTGGTATCCAAGTGGATCCCGCTAAGGTTGAAGCAGTTATGAACTGGCAAGAGCCAAAGATGCCTATAGAAATTCGCAGCTTTCTAGGCTTAGCAGGATATTACAGGCGTTTCATTGAAAATTTTTCAAGGATTGCTGCACCCCTAAATTCCTTGACTAGGAAGAAGGTTAAGTTTGTATGGGGCCCTAAACAGCAAGAATCCTTTGATATTCTGAAGCAGAAGTTGAGCAATGCTCCTGTACTGACATTGCCTGAAGGTACCGAAGAATTCGTAGTTTACTGCGATGCATCACACACTGGCATGGGGTGTGTGCTTATGCATAAAGGCAAAGTTATTGCCTACGCTTCAAGACAGTTAAAGGTGCACGAAAAGAATTACACCACCCATGACTTGGAGTTGGGCGCCGTTGTATTTGCACTAAAACTGTGGAGACATTATTTGTATGGTATCAAGTGTGTGATCTATTCTGATCAAAAGAGCCTTCAACATCTGTTTAATCAGAAGGATTTAAACATGAGGCAGCGCCGGTGGATGGAAACTTTGAATGATTATGATTGTGAAATCAGATACCATCCCGGCAAGGCGAATGTAGTCGCTGATGCCTTGAGTCGAAAGGAAAGGGTGAAACCCATCCGAATCAATGCCAAGAGCATTGAGATAAAGAACAGTTTGACTGAAAGGTTGTTAGCTGCACAGAGGGAAGCTGTGTTGGAAGCTAACTATCCTAACGAGAAGCTAGGGGTAACTGAGGAGCAGTTATCTCTTGGCAAGGACGGGATTCTGAGATTAAATGGACGAATATGGGTGCCAATTTATGGAGGACTTCGAGATGTTATCCTTCAGGAAGCCCATAGTTCTAAATATTTCGTTCATCCTGGAGCTGATAAGATGTACCAGGACCTAAGGGCAAATTATTGGTGGATAGGCTTGAAGAAGTCTGTAGCCACCTATGTAGCTAAATGCTTGATGTGCGCGCAAGTCAAGGCGGAACATCAGAAACCGTCAGGTTTGCTACAATAGCCTGAACTTCCTACGTGGAAGTGGGAAATGGTAACTATGGATTTTATCACCAAGTTACCAAAGACAAGGAAAGGAAATGATACAATATGGGTTATTGTTGATAGACTGACTAAGTCAGCACATTTCCTACCCATTAAGGAGACTTATAGCTCCGACATGCTAGCCCAATTATACGTGGATAAGATTGTAGCCTTACATGGCATACCTGTGTCTATTATCTCTGACAGAGATACTAGATACACGTCACATTTTTGGAAAAGTTTCCAGCAATCTTTGGGCACGCGTTTAAACTTTAGTACGGCTTACCATCCTCAGACTGACGGATAGAGTGAGCGTACCATCCAAACATTGGAAGACATGCTACGTGCATGTGTAATTGATTTAGGTGGTAGTTGGGATAACCACCTACCCTTGATTGAATTCTCCTACAATAATAGCTACCATACCAGCATTAAGGCTGCGCCTTTCGAGGCCTTATACGGTAGAAAGTGTAGAACTCCCGTTTGTTGGGCGGAAGTTGGAGATGTCCAATTATCAGGACCAGAGATAGTCTTTGAAACGACGGACAAGATTGTCCGGATTCGTGACCGTCTCAAAGCTGCCCGAGATAGGCAGAAGAGTTACGCAGATCCAAAGCGTAAATCTTTTCACTTCGAAGTAGGTGACAAAGTATTGCTTAAAGTATCACCCTGGAAGGGGGTGATGCGATTTGGTAAGAAAGGCAAGCTAAGCCCGAGATACATAGGACCTTTCGAGGTTATCGAACGTGTTGGGTCAGTTGCCTATAAGCTAACGAATCACTGGTAATACCACACATAGATGTGCATATAGATGAGAGCTTAAAATTTGTGGAAAAACCATTGTCGATTGAAGATCGACAGGTTAAGAAGCTTCGAAGGAAGCATGTGCCTATTGTAAAGGTAAAATGGGATGCCCGTAGAGGTCCCGAGTATACGTGGGAGGTTGAATCCACGATGAAAGAAAAGTACCCTTATTTATTTCAGTAAATCTCGGGGTCGAGATTTCTTTTAAGGGGCTGAGGATGTAACACCTCGAAAATTCACGTCCTATAATGTGTTGACACGTGTCATATGTTTGAACGTGTGAAAGAATGTTATGAAAGGATTAAAGTTGACAATCATGGAAAGTATGTGAATATACGAGTTCTAAATGTCAACAGTGAATAAATATATTGTACATTAACCCTACATGATGTTTATAGCGTCAAACGAATAAATCATGGATCATGCGAAGCTAAAAGTGAGAGATTACAAACTACAGGGGTTAAATGTGTCAACATGTTTAAATTATACCTCTGAGTGACCTTTTGACAAACCCGAAGCTTTGTAACGGTTAATTATGCTCACTAGAATGCACGATATAAATTTCATAAAGTTTCGTTATCGTATGTGAAAGTTATGATCAAATTCGTATGCGAGGGGTTAAAGCGTTAACGTTGAAAGTTATGACTTTTAGGGTTAACCAGAAATGTCCAGGGACTTGTCAAAGTGGGTACAAGTCTTAAAGCCCTTGTAAGTAAATAAGAAGGGGTCAAAGTGCAAAAATATAAGCTAGTTGACCTTTCGAAGAGCCAAGGGACAAAGATGCGGAAACTAGAAAATGCATAATCTGATTACAAGACTCAGGCGGGCCGCGTAAGAGACCTTAAGGTCTTACGCGGGCCGCGTCAGACCATCAGATGCATAATACGTAGACAGCAGCCTATATTCGTGCTTAACCGACCTTTAACAGATATTTTCACATTGTGGGCGAACCCTAAACAGTTATTAGAGCACTAGGGACACTTGTGGGTAAGTTATGGTCAGTTGTAGACTTAGATGTCAACAATCTATGGTGATTTAATCACTATATAAAGCTCCTAAGTTGCAAACATTCTTCACACCTTCATTCTTGCATTCTTGATCATTTCTGGAACTCAAGACTTCTCTCAAGTGATCTCTGGTCGTTCATAGGACTCTTGTAAGTTTACTTATCCCTCCTTAGTTAAGTTTTTGCTTTAGTTTTAGCTTAAAAGTCAAACCGTCGTAATTAACGGTTGACTTAACGATTAATCACTAATGGTCCAGTGATTAGTCAAATTGAAAGTAGTTATAAGTTTGTAATTATGTGGGCATTAAACCCTTAAAAGGGTTCCCCCTGATTCCCACTCTAAGTAGGCCAAATGTCGGGTCAAACTTGTTAACAAAAAGTCAACAGGATACTTAATTTCTAATTTATGCATGATTAGCAATGTAGAACACATACAACCTGTTTGATCATTAATATAACTTGGTAATTAGTGTAAGAACATGTCTAAGCATGTTCAACCCGACAATTTACTGTTTAGACCCGGTTCGGAACCGAAAGTCGCAAAGCTTTGACTTTTGCTTTGACTTCAGTTCTGACCCGTTTTGGTATGATTTAGAAATACCTTAGAGATCTATTTGGACCAGGTTGCATGCTAGTATAACCCTCTGTGATTATACACCATGGTTCATTAGTTAACCAATTAATACGCATGATTCCGTTAATTGCTCATATGTTGACCATTATGCCCTTTTCACCTTAAAACGTGATTTGTGAAAATGTAAAAGTGTAGAAACCTTAGTTACTGATATATAAACTTGTATGCAAAGTTTGACATCAGTTTGAGGTGTAGATTGAGAGTTATGCTCATTAGCGTAATTAAGAAGCTTTATGTTAATTAAACGGCGTAATTAGCGTATAGCCTATTTAAACTCACTTTTTGATATCAAACTTATTACCCACTGATGTAATATATTATTTTGGGATTTTTGAAGATTTTTAATTAATTTTAGGCTGAGCATAACTTATAGTCGTAGGCTTAATCCGGTAATTGTCGGTTTTGTCCTTACGGGCTATAAAATGAGTTTTTCATATCTAATCGACTCCAAACCTTTTGCTACTGATTAGATATGATAAATAAATTATTTTAAGCCTTCTGGAATGATAAAAATATCAGCTTTATATATAGAACCCGGAAACGGCTTCTAATCGCCTTATTAAGCGTTTTTAGAGTATAGTATGTACTAAGACTATTTTTAAACATACAAGGGTGATACCTACTGATATTTTAGATAAATTATAATATTTTAACAGTAATCAAAAGTTGTTTAACTCAGACTTCAGTTTTGAGCTTTTCGGCTTATGTGAAATTACCAAAATGCCCCTACGGTGCATAGTTTGATGATAATTGATAAATTTCACATGTATACTTTACCCTAGTGTTATAGCTTAGTAAACTAAGTATTTTTGCTGATTATATCAGACCTGTAACTCAGGTTAATACTTAGACTCTTTTATAACATTGTAAATGACCAAACTACCCTTACGAGGCATAGTTTGTGTTTAAATTCGCTTCGGGCATAATAAAAGACATCTTACTGATGTCACAACATATTTGAAGCATATTAACTTAGGAAACCTGTATATGGCTCTTACGTTCACCAGTTACGCTTATTACGCGTTCGGTTTGGTTTATGTAACTAGTTTGCATAAATTAGCCGAAACGGGTCAAACCTTATCGGTTTTATCTCAAAATACAGAATGTGTATGAAATACCCATATTAAGCAAGTCTCCGAACTTGTCGGGTCTAAATCACATTCTATTCCGGTCTTCGCTTAATCGTGCGTACGAACCGTATCTTTGAAACTAACCGGTCTAAGCTTAAGCTTAACTAAAGACCCGTTTGGATTCTAATAGGTTATTATAAACCTTCACTCCAGATTAGGAGAACCAGTAAAAACTACTTGCATTTGCTTATTGTGATTATTACTTTGCTCAGGTAAATACTTTTAACTTATTTTCCCTATACGGGCTTGGGTTACGGTATATAAAATACCGCTTGGTCGGGCATCAAATCTTCCATCGTTTGGTGGTTAATTGAATAATTGGATTGGCCCGTTTAAACAGTTTTGTTTACTTAAAAGCCTTTGGGGGGTTAATGACCATGTCCCGGATATCCTTGGCATCATTTTATGAAATGGCCACGACCTAAGCGCGGAGTGTAGGCGTACACTCGTTAGTGCATAAATAGTTGATGTGGTGTGTCTATTGATCTTTAACCCGGTACGTCCGGGCTACTGAACGCATAAGGAACATGTAATTCGTTCACAAGATTATATATATATTTAAATAATTATCCCAAGTTATAAAATGTTTATGCCACGTGCATCCAAATCAATTTTTAATCATTTTTAAAATGAGTCAGTTGATTGTATTTACCAGTGTAAACTGACGTATTTTTCCCAAAAAGATTAAATGCAGGTACTAAGCGTAATTGGCTGGGATTTCTCCTTAGCATCAATTGAAGTCTCGCAAGCTTAGGATGCCTAAAGTCTGTTGAACTATTGTTTCCATTTTATTTTCGATCCGTCTGTGGATAAACAATCGACAGTTGTGATATTTGATATTACAATATTATATTCGGTTGAAAGATATATTTCAATTGCTTCCGATGTGCATATTAAATATTGTGTTGTTTGACTATTTATGTTGCCAACCACGTCACGATACTCCCCACCGGGCCCACCGGTGACACGTGGAAATCCGGGGTGTGACAATACCCCAAGGAACCAGGTATGTCCACCTCATTCTTTAACTCCAACAAAGAAGAGAGCATCTTTAATCATGGAGAGTGGTTCACTGAGAAGCTTCGGAAGGTCATCTATCACCGGGAAAGTTAAGGATTCGTAGCAAGCCACGGTCGTGTTCAAATCAGCTTCAGTGTTCCGATTCAACAGCGGAACTTCCGCGTAAGGGGTCTTTTTCTTTAATGCATGAACATATCCTTGATGTAGACCAGTGTTAACCCCGACGGAGCTCATGGCATTATTTACTGCTGCCACGGCCGCAGTCATCTCCGGCCCTCTGTGAACATTCTTCGCCAGCAGCTGTGCTCCTTCAGACAAAAGCCACGCTTTCGTTGCTTGCAAATCCTCGACCTTCGCCAATAGATCAGCACTCTCCAGCTTGAGTTCCTCGATCTCGGCCTTATGATGCCCCTTCATCTCTTCAATCTGTGCTTTCAGGTCAGCCTCTCCTGTTTTAAGAGCATCACGCTCTGACCAATGTGTTAGAAAAATTAAAAAGATGAGAAAAATTAAAACAAGTAAGAACGAACCTGCCATCATCTTCTCATAAGCCGAACGAGCATTTGAAACTGATTCTTCCATCTAGGCTAAAACTTCCTTATGCTCCTCATCCTTTTTCCTGGAAGATTCGGCAAAACTCCGCAACTCCGCTGAAATTTTGTCCCGCTCTTCCGCGGCAGAGGCAGCGGCAGCCTCAGAAGATTGATTCTGAGTGGTCAGGGATTTAACTTTCTCCTTCTGAGTCTGGAGGTCTTAGGAGAGTTGAGAAAGCTTCTTCTCAGCATCCGGAGTTCTTTGAATTTTGCGTTTTAGGGAAAGAGTTTCCTTCTCCAGATTCTCCCTCACAGACTCTGCTTCGACCCACCGACGGTATAATTCCGTCACATAAACGTTGGATTGAGCTTGATTAGACAACCGCCGCGCCAAGGTCTTGATTTTTTATCTTCCGGCTCTGGGAATGATCCAGAGGAGTGCTGATATTGAAGAGAAATGTCCGGGCAACAAGATCATCCATCACCGAGTCCTTATTACGGATATCCCACTCTGGAACAAACTTTTCATCCGTTTTTTTCCGGATCAATCTCCATGTCATCAGAAAATACATATGCATATCGAAAAAAGGACATCAACTCAGGTCCGAACCAAGATGGAGGAAGAGAAGATACTTGATCTTCCTCGTCATCAATAAAACAGTCCGGACCCAAAGATGAGTCCAAAATCGTACCTGAAAAGGTTACCATCATCGGCTCACTTTAAGTTTTTCCATCTTTGATCGAAATCACCGGATTCTCCACCTCCATGCTTTCAGCTTCATTAATGGGGATAAAACCTCCGGAAAAAGTAGGGGTGGGTGCAGAACGGGCTCGGACGGCCTCCTCCCTGGAAGATTTCCCACCAGAAAGGTGTTCATCAAACTCAGTCATCACGTCGCCACTAGAATGAGAGGAACTCTTTTTGTTTTTCTTCATCTTCGGCATGGGAAGAGGATCGGAAGAACGGATTTGAAGAGACTCATTTTTTCTCTTGCGGATGAAGCCCTTCGGCTCAACATCAGAAGTAACACCTTTGCTTTTCAGGGAATCGGAAGAAGGTTGATACTTCAGGGCCTCGTCCAAACTCAGAACCTCTGGATCGCTATCCACGTCATCCAATATGGATCCCCTCCTAACTTGTGATCCAGAAGAACCAGCAACTTCTTTAACAGTTTTGTCCATGACGGACGTGGCATCAGTGGAAGGAGGTTCTAGAACATTCTGTTCAGGATGAATCTCATGAGCTGCTGAAGCAACCTGCTGCATAAAAGGGGCTTCACCTTCAGCTTGTTCGTCATAGTCAAAGTCTAGAACGTTGAAATTCAGAATCTTCAGTGCGTCCCTCAAAGACATCTCAGTTCCTGCATTTCAGAAGAAAAAACAAGATCAGAAACAAAAACGAAAGAAGAAAGTGCCGAAGGGAAGGTAAAAGGCCGGGGACTTACTCTCACGCTTCGTGCGGATGACCGGACAGTCCCTATCCCCTCTGCCCCAGGAAAAGCAAACCCGTCCCCACAAAAGAAGATGTTCAGGTAGGGGACGGATGGGGGATCGATTCTCAATTAGGGCCTTGGCTAACGTTTTGTTGAAAACAAAATCATCGCCCAAATCAAAAGACATGGATTGGTCTTTGAATCTCCACACCATCTCTGCTAGAAGACATCGGTCGTCCAACCAGAAAAATTTATCTTTCCAGTTCTTCAGGCTCGACCTTTCGTCTCCGGAGGGACCGGGAACTCCTTTCCGATGGGCGAAGGTGTACCAGTCACCGGCCATAATGAACTCGAAGAAATGTCTAAAGACGTCAAGGCTCTGTTTTTGGTTCAACGCCCTGAATTAGATTTTGAAGTGACTTATGTGGCTTACTCCGAAAGGGTTCACTTGGCAAAGGTGAACCCGGAAATACCGAAGCACCCTGATTAAAAATTTCGAGAAGGGAACCCTGTAATTGGCAAAATTACACACACGGGTATACAGAGGGAACTTCCCTTGACGAAAAGGATATATAGCTTCGTTCTTCGAAGGAAGGACCGGGTTGAGATCCAAAGGAATGTTATATTCCTGGACGAACTTATCCGACTGACGTTGGGTAAGAACGCTAAAGCTTTCACCAAGGTTATCCTTGCCAGGGGCCATAATAGTAATAAAGAAAAGCACGCACCTTTCGAGAAGAAGAGGAGGAACAGACATAGAGGGTAACAAATTGAGAGGAAAAATTCGAGAGTAAAAAGATAAAAAGTGAAACATGAAAAGGGTTTTTATAGGAAGTTTCTAAGTCGGTTTGGGTCTGTCCCATCAAACCATCACCTCAATAGACGATCACGATTCCCAAGACACGGTTTCGTATCCGTCACGCGCAGGTGACTGACGGTCAAACAACTTACATCACCAATGCCACGTCAGCACCACTTAAAGAACGACACGTTGTCCGATCCGATGCATTCAAAAAACATTTTATTAAGTCCTATAAAAGAACTTGGCAAACTGGGGGACTTGAAGATACATATCCGGGTCCGGATATAATCCTTGAGGACGGACCGAGCCATACCTGGACGAACATACTGAAGATGTCCGTTCCCCATATCGCCGAGGACGGACACCCATTCAAGTGCTTCTTGACGAATGACGTCATCTCAGTTGACCATTATAAATACCCCATCAATTACAAAGCCAAGTACAATTTTCTGAACCTTCGTCCTTATTTTCTCTCTCTATAAATACTTATCCTCACGCCGGAGGGTGGTCGTAGAAGGGCCCTCCCATCTCTGCGGCGAGCCTAACGGTTTACTATTTTGCAGGTTTACTGTTATCTCCTTCAAGATCCAAATCCACTCTTGCAGGCTTCAGCCCTGCCCGATTTTCGATCTTCACTTATTATATTAGTTTTCAAAAATGATTAACATATTCTTACTTTTATTTTGGTTAAAGTTATTTAATATTGATAAAATAATAAAGATGAAGATAACTTGTTACGTCATCAAGTATGCTTTCGTGTGTTACGTTATTTAGTGTATAGTCTGTATGTATTAGTTATGTAAT
>JARYGA010032299.1:0-17872 GCA_030545235.1 Helianthus tuberosus
ACAACAGACATCGTCATGGGACTCAGACACAAGTCGATTAAATATAGTATAGTCTAGCGAAACTCCACGAGCTATTTTATATAAAGCACAGTAACACGTCGGCATATAACACATAGTCACATAATCACGTAGGCACATAATGCACATAAACACATAGGCACATAGAGCACAAAAGCACGTAGTCCACATAAGCACATCTTCAACTATATTTTGCACGTATTCACCTACTTATATTGCACGTATTCACCTATCATTCAAGGTTCGCGAGCGCGTTCAAGAGTAGCGAGTAGCGAGTACACAACGAGTAGCATAGCATAAGCGAGTAACATAGCATGCGATTTGTTAGCGTGTTAAGATAGTTGTGCAGTGCGAGATGTGCGTGTTTATCAAAGCGAACAGCGAAAAGCATATAAATTTCCAAAATTGAAACACATAAACATGTAAAACCACATAAAACACATAAAATTTACACGTAAAATCGAAGAATCAGCGGTTGTGAGCTCAGAATCGAAACACATAAAATCAGCGATTGGAGCATCTGAGTGTGAGACATCGACTACCCAAAATGATTCAACTATTCTCAAGGACTTCGAGTACATGTTTTGGCCTAATAGACTATGCTCTCTCACTGTCATACGGTGAACGACACGCATCCTCTCAGTTATTCACGTACTGAGTCGTTGGAATCCATCGAGACTTTGGTGAGAGTTTTTGTAAAACCAAAATAGAGAGCGGAATAAGTCATCAAGGTTCGGGTTTCACTCCTAACTTAGCGACTGCATTCCTGTTTGTGTGATAAAATCACGAGGGAGATATGGAGATTTGCGTCGAAGTATGGATTTCACTCCTGATTCAACGCAAATTCTTGTGTTTATAGTAAAAATGCGCGTAGAACGAGTGATTTAATCGAGAGTTTGCGGTTTTCACAACTAATCTCGACCCAATCATTCGTTTGTTTTTTAAAATTGTGTGCGGTTAGCCTTAGGAAAGGTTAAGTGGTAGTGTTCCAGCCTTAAGGAAAAGCTGGTGTTGCGCGAAGCTGTAGTATGCGACGTTCGTGCAAGAATAAGTTCGAGGGAGTATAAAAGAAATAGGCTCGTACAGAACCCCTACCGGGTTCGCACAAGGCAGTATGTGGGTACTTAGACTATAGACTAGGTCATTTCTAAGACATCGACCCAGACTAGGTCGAGTCTTGCCTAATTCCTTATAGTTATGGCTCTGATACCAATCTGTCACACCCCAACCGATGGCGGAAACATCGGGGCGCGACACTGAGCGAAACAGATTGTCCAAGAGAAATCCATAACAACTAATTTTACCAAATATTGAAAGTTACATCCCATACCATAACATACTCAGCAAAATAGTTAATACATGTATAGTATCTCAAAGACAAATAAATTGTTTCGACAACTCAGAATTAAATGTGACGTTTCTAGACCTCCTAACTTGATTCCACAAAAGCAAGCATAGCATAAGCATCCTAAGCACTTGTCACATACATTAAAATAGGTCAATACACATAGTGTAAAGGTGAGCATACAAGTTTAATAGCATATAGTAGCGAAAAGCGGTTTACACATAACTAGCATGTAACATGTTGAAATGTGAAGCTAGCAGGTTATCGACAATGAAATATGCACAGACATGACTGCGAGTTGTAGAATGCGCAACACATATCACCACTATGACATGTGAAGAAATACCCTTAACAAACCCTGTCCACGACAGGTGCTGAGTCCAAACTATAGTACTATCGTTGCTAAGGTGTCAGGCAACAGTCACTGTGTAAACAAAACATACAAGTATTCATCGAATAGCACGTATAACATGAAGAGCGGTTAGCGTATAAAAGTGTTTGTGTTGTGTGTCGAAGTGATTTGATATGAGTAACGTATGTAACACCCAAATGTACGTTAAACAAAAGGGATCGAGTATACTCACAGATCGTGTTTAATAACTAAACACTATCTTGGATTGAAGGGAGCGCTTGAGAGATTAGCCTGATCAGATGACGACAGTGTAAGCGTTGAACAGTGCGTGAAATAGCGTGTCGATGGGATGAGTGACGAAGGGTGATCCGATCGGATGACCGTCCGGACGGATGACCATTCGGTCGGAGGGTTGTCCGTTTGGGATGGATGTGTTTGTGTATGATTTAAACTTTGAAGTTTTCGTTGTAGCATTTATAAAAGTGAGAAGTATCACTACCTATCAGGTCGTCCGGTCGAACGGTCATCCGGACGGATGGCCGTTCACTCGGATGGTGATCCGTTCGAGTAGGATGTTTCAAAGATGCAAGTCCCCTGGTAGGATAGTCATTCGATTGGATGGTTGTCCAATCGGATGACTATTTGTTTGGGACTGATATTCTTCAAGTTTTGTAAAATGTTTAAGTGTTGAAAAATCACAAGTCATCCGGTCGAGTTGTCGTTCCATCGGATGGTGATCCGATCGGACGGCAATTCGTTCAGTAACCTATTCGTTTGAGAGCTTGTAAAATCAGTTAAGTTTAGAAAGTTTGTGGATAAACCGAGACGGTTTGACAACGAGTCAAACAACGGAAACCACGTCAAGTCCAAGTCATCCGATCGGATGGGAATCACCCGGTTCGATCAGTAACTGTTCTTGACGGAATTTCATGTTCAACCCGTGAATCGGTTGTCTCCTCGATAGTAATCCGTTCTCAGCCCGGCACTTCACTAGAGGATGAGTAGAAGGCCTGAACAAGCTCAGATCCTATCGGTTTTGAGTGAAAAGTGAAGAATGTTTAAAGAAAAGTGTGAAACACTTTGATTATGCTTAGATTTAGGTGAAATCAGTGTTTAAACATTGTAGAATCCTTTAGATCTGAGTTGTTCTTGGTGAGATGAGATCATACTCCGGTGTTCATATGAACCCGTGATGACGTCACTCGATAACAGCCCAAATCAGGTGGATTTCATGGTTAAAAGTTGTGATTTGTTGGTGAAATTGAGGAGAAAGTGTGTGTAGACGATAGAAGTACAAGATTGGAGATGAAAACTTACAAGAATCGCGAGGAATCGAGAGAAAAGAGGCCGAGAATGCGAAGGGTCGGAGGAGAGCTGTCACATCACGTGAACAGTGATGTGACAGGTGTGTATTTATAGGGGAAGGAGGAGAAAGGCGGTGCGAGTTAGTGGGTCGGATGGCCTTTCGATCGGATAGCCATCCGATCGGATGGTCATCCGGTCGGATGGTCATCCGGTCGGATGATCGAAGGGTCATTCGATCGAACGGCAAGTGTAAGTTTGTTTCCGACTTCTGTTTCGTACGTTGAGCGTTGCGATGTGTTTTAGCGACTTACGAGTAAGCGATGCGATAGTATTACACATTAGTTACACAAATAACATAACTACTAACAATCACTAAAAGTACACTTGCGTTTCCAGTTCGCGATAAGATTGCGGTGCGATAGAGTTGCGATTGCGTTTTCGAGTAACACCTTTAACATAATTAAACATGCACAAGTAACTCATAATAGCACACACACACGTAAAACAATAATCATAACTGCGACTCGATTTGCGATGCGATAGCGATGAGATAGCGTTAGGTAGATTAGCGTTCAATTGCGTTTATTGCATTGTTACACCACATAATACAACTAAAACAACGTAAACTAAAGTATCGATTATCGAGTCGGAGAGCACAAGTAATAATTAAGCAAGTAATGACAGATCTGATTAGCAATCTTTTCTTCCTTTGACTTTGACTTCCAAAAAGTCGGGTTGTTACAATTAGTCACTAATCATATTTGTTTTGGTAGAATTGTTTAACTATTATGATTGTTCAATATGATTGGTGGCTTGATCCTGGTCAGTCAAACTCCTTGCGGTAGTACTCCGCATGTGGAAATTTGAGGGTGTGACAAACATTAATCGCTTTTGAACATAAAGTCGCACTAAGAGATAACAACTCTATCGCTTACTCATTGAATCTACTATCCAGTTCATGTAGTTGTTTATCCAATGTCTCTGTAAACAAATCTACTCGGCAATAATGTTCAAATGTAACATGAAGATCTTTTATACGAGGCTGATACCGAGTAGAAGTATACGGAGCACTCATATCGGGCATGTCTATGTCATGCCTTTAAAAAAAACTTTTTCAACTAAAGAATCACATCCATTGTTTCTAAAATTAGTTAGACTAACCTTTGTTGCTGAAACTAACTCCATTGCATTAAGGATGTCTTGGGATTTCTTTTGTAATGCTTGATAAAGTGTACCAGTTCTTCCCATTACTTCTTTCATCAAGTGAAGAACAAGCACAAACTCAAATGATTGCAAGTAACAGTAAGCTATATTAGCATCTCCATATTGAGAATAGTAGCATGAGACGTGTCTTTAATTATTCCCTTGAGAATAACATGGGTGATATCAAACATGTTAACCAAACTACGAATAGATTTAAAATGGGAACCCCAACGTGTATCACCAGCCCTTCTTAATCTCCCAACCTGATTTTGTGTTAGTGCATATTATGTATGTCCGCCACTATGCGAATAGACTAGATAGAGCGTGTATAGAATATTGTATAGTTAAGATACGAACACATGACTTTGGAGAGGACGAGAGAGGTTCATACGGATATAACTTCATACATATGTAACTTCGTATGGATGTAATTTTGTAAGGATGTAACTTCTTACGGATGTAACACATTTGTGCGGATGTAACACATTCGTGCGGATGTAACTCATTCGTGCGGATGTAACTACATCCGCACAGGCATGCACATCCACATGGAAGTACTCTTCCGTCCCAATCTCACATGTACATATAGTGTCGTGTGTTCGTTAGTTTTAAGTTTTGGGAGTTTGGTTGGAGAGATTGGTGATGCTCTCTCCAGCCGGTCAACGATGTATGCTCTTTTGATATTAACGGAAGCTTTCTACTTATGACTATTCTTACGAGAATTCTACCGAATTAGCTTTATCCTATCCAAACATCCATCTAAACTCGCTGGATCTTGAACTTTCAATTTTAAAGAATGTTTCTGAGATCTGAATATGTTACCAGATGATTTGAGTCGATGAAGATTTACTGATTGTGGAGATTACCGTTAACACTGATCAGTCATTCAGGAGTGTGCTTAACAATGATTATGGAAAACGGGATTCTAGATTTTCGTGGGTATTCATAGACTTGAGGTTTACCGGTGTGGTGATTCGAAGTTTCCATCAATTACCGATTAGGTTTTTGAAGATTAAGAGATTGAGTTGAAATGGTAAATCATAAACCGAACACGGATGTGATTAACGTTGAAACAAAGATGTTGCATCAATTAGTTTAAAGTTGATGATTATTTGTGAAGATTACAGTTAAGTAAATCATAGGAGGTCTGGGAACCATGCAAACAAAGACTTGAAAATTCATTTCAGGGGGAACATATTAAAGATAATACAAGCCCGAATCATCAATCAAGCGGGAATTAGCTGAAGATATCAAATGCTTGATTGAAGTTGCAAATATTAAAACACGGCTCTCATATTCAAAGATCAAGATTCGACAGTGACGGCCAAGGGGGAATTTGTTATTATGTATGTCACCACTGTGTGAATAGACTAGATAGAGCTGTGTTGAATATTGTATAGTTAAGATATGAACACATGACTTTGGAGAGGACGAGAGAGGTTTGTATGGATGTAACTTCGTACGGATGTAATTTCATAAGGATGTAACTTCGTACAGATGTAACATATTTGTGTGGATGTAACTCATTCTTGCAGATGTAACTACATCCGCACGGACAAGCACATCCGCACGGAAGTACTCGCCGTCCCAATCTCACATGTATATATAGTGTCGTGTGTTCGTTAGTTGTTAAGTTTTGGGAGTATGGCTGGAGAGATTGTTGATGTTCTCTCCAGCCGGTCAACGATGTATGCTCTTTCGGTATTAATGGAAGCTTTCTACTTATGACTATTCTTACGAGAATTCTACCAAACTTACACTTCCATCTAAACCCGCGGATCCTGAACTTTTAGTTTTGTCCTTTTCCTGATTTGATTTCACCCAGTTCTAGTAACTGTTTTATCTCACCCAGTTTTAAAATAACTGTGAATTCGAACCCTGGATCAAATCTTCAACCGTTGAATGCGTACCGACACGTGATATGTACGGAATCCAATCACGTGTGTGGATGAGAACACGAGGATGTAATTATAATTGTTTTCTATTACAGATTTGACAATAGCAAAATCATGAAAACAAACGGGCAGAGCTTCACCTCTAGAATACCCAAAAGTTACAAATGACAAACACAAGACTCATATTTATATACTCTTCGTACGAAGCTGCTCTTTACATATACTCTTCATACTTTGTTCAATTCAGCACTAGTCTTGTATCATTTGTTTCAGCTACGATATGTGATTGACGCAAGCGATAGACTCCCCCTTGGATATTGCTGAAGTCAATCTTGTAGCTTTTTGTCTCTCTTTGAGTCTTCACGAAGTGTTGACATAATCAGCAGCACAGACTCTCCCTTTATCTCTAATAGAATCCCCGTGGGTATGTTTTCAGCTTCAGTTGCTCCCCTTTCATTCAACTCCTCCTTCAGGCTCCCCTTCCTTTAAGCTTCCGTGCTTTCAGCTACTAGGATCGACACCTGGCTACAAGCTCCTCCTTGCTTTGAGCTCGTCTTCAGACTCCCCTTTAAGCTCAGTTATCGGGATCGTAATCTGGCTCTATCATCTGCAATCCTCAAACAATCTATAAGATTTTTTACAATTAAATCAACAACCTAGCTCTAAACATATCACATGAATAAGCTGGAGCATTTCAAATATGTGACAGCACAGGACACTGTTTATTCACAGAAATTTGTGACCTGGCTTAAAGTATTTTTAGATCGATAACCTGGCTCACATTTAAAAGTTTTTAAAATTTTCAAAGAACGATTGTCTGGCCCTTAATCACAGATGTATTTAACAATTTTAGGTTCTTCCTAGGAATAATAACCTGGCTCTCTCCCCCTATCAAATAACTCCATATTTGACTTTTTAAGAATCCAAAACCTTTCCCAGATGATTAATCATGAAGTTTTGAAAAAATTATCTTTCAGGTCCAACTTAATGACCTTGGAGATTTCACAAATTGTTTTTGAATTTTTCGATAAAACTTCAAGTTTCAAATTAATGAACTTGTTTATTTTCAGAAACACGTTCAACATACTTAGACTTTGAAATTCAGCTTTCAGACATCGGTTGTCGAAAATAAAGTAGACACAAAATCTTTTTTGTATTTTTCAAAGTTTATGTATGTATGTATGTACGTATGTATGTATGTATGTATGTACGTATGTAACGTACGTACGTACGTACGTACGTACGTACGTATGTATGTATGTATGTATGTATGTATGTATGTGTTAGTGCATTATGTCTATTGACTCCGTCTTGTATCGAGTCATGTAATGAGATAGGATAGGATAATCAGTGCTCGAGGTGATTGAAACTGAATTTAGTGGATTTGTTGGTAATTTCGCTTGAAACTGACAAAGACATGTTCAAGCGAAATCAACAGAATTGATTCCGCTAGAAACTGCCTTGGTCAGTTCAAGCGAAATCACAACCATTATAAATAGGAGAGCACTAGTGTCATTCCAAACGAAATTAGGATCTTGTAATCGGTAACGAAGTGCTGCTGAATTGTCTCCAGGTGCTGTAATACTCTCATAATCAATACAAGAGACATTTAAATTGAATCAAGTGTCCGTGTCATTGATTCCGCCTTTGATTCGGATAAACAACTCTTCTGATCGACTCATTCGGGTCATACAACGATCCTACAAGTGGTATCAGAGCTCAGGAGGAAGAGTTCAGCTTGATTGCATCTATTTTCTGACTTCTACACCTTCTTTTTCAAATTGGACAAGATTTCACGTTCAAAATGGATTGAATTTTTCAAAATACATGCAAAACAGTGTTTTAATAAAGCCTTGAGAGAATCAGACCTAAATTCGGCTTAAAAGTGACAAAAATGGACCTAAAACCTAATTCCGCTTGAACGAACATTCTGATTTCGCTTGAAAAGTCTAGCTGATTTCGCTTCAAGTAGTTATTCCGCTTGAATTTAGCACCTGATCTCGCTTGAATTAGTAATTTCGCTTGAAAAGAATCAGTTATTTCGCTTGAAGTCCGGATTCCGCTTGAAGTACTGATTTCACTTGAAGTGTCATCTAGGGATTTCGCTTGAAAGCTGCTATTCCGCTTGAACAATTAATTTCGCTTCAACTTGTGATTTCGCTTGAGATTTTTATTTCGTTTGAAAGTGGACTTTTTCGCGTCAAGATCATTTCGAGTCAACCAAGTGTTAGTCTATTACAAGTTATTTGATAGTGTTTAAACTGATTGTGTTTGTTTGATTGTTTTCTCCAGGTACATTGACTCAAGATTTTTCATCATGGCTGAAGAATTTTTCAACACTTTCTACAATGCGTTTACCTCAGATACAGTGGAAGCTTCAGATACTACACCTAAAGCAATAACAAAAACTATCAAAGAAAACATGAAACATGACAATTTTTATGGAACGTATTCGAAACCACCCAAGCTTGATAATATTGAGGACTATGTCTGGTGGAAAGAAAGGTTTATTAACTGGACTAAAGCATATGCACACGAAAGTTGGTTCTGCTTGGAGCTTGGCTATGATAAACCTACTGATGACAAAGGAGAAGAAATCCCAATCAAAAGCTTCTCAGAGGAAGACAAAAAGCAATTCTCATATGAACAGAAGATGATCGCATTGATTCAACAGTCGATTCGACATGATATTTTTTCATTGTTGATTCATGATGGGTCTTCAAAGTCTGTGTGGGAAGCTTTAAAGGTTAAAGCTAAGGGGGGTAAACAAATTCAGAAAAACAAAATTGCATTGTTAAAAAAAGAATTTGATTTGTTTGATAGTTTAAAAGGTGAAACTGTTAGACAAATGATTGAATGGTTCTGTCATTTAAAAATTGAACTTGAAAGGTTTAAGATTGTGAAAACCAAAGAAGAAATAATTGACAAAGTAATTGAAGCGTTACCACGAGCTGATCAGTGGCAAACGTTTGTGTTCATTTTGAAAAATGATACATTATATGACATAATTTCTCTTGATGTTTTGTTAGAAAAAATTGAAAGTCATGATCTGGAATTGCAAAAGCAAAGCAGATGAGCAGTTCGTCACATCATCAGAATGTTGGTCTGTATTACAAAGGCAATTTACCTTCGGTGAAAGCTGATAGTTCACCAAAGACAGCATT
This sequence comes from Helianthus tuberosus, assembly GCA_030545235.1. Taxonomy (NCBI): domain Eukaryota; kingdom Viridiplantae; phylum Streptophyta; class Magnoliopsida; order Asterales; family Asteraceae; genus Helianthus; species Helianthus tuberosus. Next base: position 9,283 of record JARYGA010032299.1, read on the forward strand.
CAGTGGTGAGAAGATGAAAGAACCACAAACAAGCTCATCAAGTTACAATTCTGAATATCATTCATCTTCAAAAGCAAGTCCTGAAGATTCTGATGAAATTCTTTGCAACATTGCTCTTAAATTGAAGAATTCTCCTGCAGTGAGCATCAATGCAGCTAAGCAGCAAATGAGTTTTCTTGCATCTGTTCTGGAGTCGTATGAAGGTCTAGTTGCAGGCAAAATTGGAAACTCAGAGTTAACCAAAGAAGACTACGACCAGATTGATCCGGAAGAGATCGAACTAATTGACATCCGTTGGTGTTTGGCAAGTTGCATTCATAGAGCTCAGAGATATATGGAGATTACCGGGAAGCAATCTTTAGGTGGTCCGTCAACAAAGCTTGGATTTGACAAATCCAAAGTGACCTGCTTCAGATGTAAGCAAAAAGGTCATTTCAAGAGAGAATGCACTAATTCTGAAGCTGGAGGAAATGAACGTCCTTTCAATGATGATTATTATCGAAAGGCGATCTACCACCGAAGCAAAGAAGAGCAAAAAATGATTAAAGACAAACTCAGAGATAAGTCAAGAGCTTGTGTTGTAATCCATCATGATGAAGGATTAGATTGGAGTGAGATTTGTCCAGAAGAAGATCGTTTGGAAAATATAGTTACAGCTCATGGCAGAAAAACATCAAAGAGTCAACATTATGTTTTTGTTGCTGAAATCAAAGATGAAAACAAAGAAGAAAATGTTGTTGCTAAAGTAAAAGAGAAAACTCGAGAAGAGATTTTGAAAGAGAAGACTGAAAGAGAAAGATTCATTGTGGGGTGCAGAATGGAGAAAATGCAGGAAGAGTATGAAAATGCAGTGAGAAACAAAAGATGGGATAAGAAGCAAGAATGTTTTGTCAACAAACAAGGTGAACCGGTTGTTCCCAGAAGTGACATAGTTCACGATGATGTTCTTCTAGTAATTCCTCGATCTGGCGAATATTATTCAAATGTTGCAAAAGACAAGACATATGTAAAAAGGCTGGATAAAATCATCAGAGATGCTATGACAACAAAACTGAGGAAGAGGAATGAAGAAGAATGTTGAGAGTATGGTTGAAGAATTGAAAAAGATAGCTGAGGAAGTAAAAGTTGAAGTTGTTAAAGAAGAAGGTGTGAAGAGTGTTGAAGAAACTGAGAAGAAAGAAGTTGTTGTAAATGTAGTTGTTGAGAAAGAAGCTATTACTGAATAACAGCAAGTTGAAGAAATTGAAGTGAAGATTGATAGTTCTACTGATGTTGCTGGTGATGTTGGTGTTGATACTGAATTTGTTGATGAGAAGCAGCAGAAAGAAGCTGATCAGACAAAAACTGAAGAAGAAAACGCCGAAGTGCCAATCACTAAGGTAAATTCTGATTCTGAAAATGAAATTAAAATCATTGAACAGTGCAAGAAATGCATGGAAACGTGCAGTGCTTGTACTGAAAAAGATGAAAAGTTCAGAACAAGAGATCTTGAGTTTACAAAAATTGAAGAAGTTTTCAAAAATAAATATAAAGAAATGTTAGAAAATGAAAAAATTTTAAAAGATAATGACGAAAAATTTTCGGAAGAATGTAAAAAGTTAGAAAAAGAAAATGAAGTTTTGAAAGAAAATGTTTTGAAAAAGACATAAGAATGTAATAAAAAAGAGAATGATTTTCAGGAAATGAAAAAGGAATACGACTCAATAAAATTAGCTTATCACATTACAAAAGAATCATATGAAAAAGTAAAAAGTGAAATGAAACTTGTTCAATCAAGGTTGAAATATTGTTCTGAAACAACTGATACGTATAAGCGAAATTATGAAATAAAGCAACAAGTTGTTAATTCTTACATTGAGGATGTTGCTAAGCTAAAGCGTCAGATTGCTGATTTAGAACAGGATAATAACAAGTTAAAAAGTTATCACGCATCGTCATATGTGCTTGAACGTATTTTCAATATAAAACCGGAGGATGGTAAGTCTAAGCAAAACAAGAAAGGCATTGGCTCAGAGTTTCATCAAATTCCACCACCGGAAAAGTTTGTATTTTATGATGATGAAAAGGTCGAAAAAGCTTTCAACATGGTTGATCAATTGCCAGATAACATTGACGTAACCTATTCCAAATCTGATGATTCTAGTGATTCAGAGGTGGTAGGTAAGGTCGTTGAAAGTGTGTTGAAAGAAGAGTCGGTTGATACAGGTAAATCTGAATCACAAGATGAAAATGAAGGTAATTTTCATGATGAATATCTGAAAAACTCAAAATCCGAGAAAAAATTGAATGATGATTCAAAAGGATTGGTGTATACCATGATTGGATCGGACAAATTATTCTTAGATGTTGTATTCCCGATTCAGAATGTGATTTCAGAAAAGATTGATAAAGTTTTCAAAATGGTTGAGATTGAAAAGTCTGAGATTCCAAAGTTTGCTGGAAAAGGTCACAAAACTTTTTATAACAAACCTGGTTACAAGAAGAAAAATATAAAGGCTGGGTTGGGTTATAAGAAGAAACAAGGTTGGAAAAGAAATGAAACTCCGAATTTTCAAACAAAAATGAGTTTTGTTCAAGGCAAAAGTTTTGATGAAGAAAAAGAACTTCAATTTGGACGACAGTCTAATGAAGAGTTCTTAGCTCAAAAGAAAAAGCAACAACCACAGGTCAAAGATGTTTCAAAAAGAACATGTTTCAAATGTGATCAAATAGGACATCTTGCACACAAGTGTCCAAATCCGAAACCTGTGGATGTTGACAAAAAGAAGTCTGATAATGATAAGAAACAAAAATCTGAGAATGTGAAACAAAAGTCGACCAGATTTGATTCAAAACAAACTTGGAGGTAGAACACAAACAAGTTTGCTTCGAATCAAAATTGGAAATCAGACTCGAATAAGTTTGATTCAAGACAGACTTGGAATTCCCACAGACCCAGATTCAGAACAACTCAAAGTTGGAAAATGTCAGTTGATATGACAAAACCGAACGAATTTTGGAAACCTAAAGTTGTTCAAAATCAAAAAGTTCAAAAAGAGTCACATTTTTACAAAAGAGGTACTCTGAAAGGTCAAACATGGAGTGTTAAGAAACAAGTGACTTCGGAAAAAGATGAGAAAGTTGAAGTCAAAGTTGAAAAAGTCTTTGATGACAAAGATTTTCCAAAATTGCATGATACATATTGTGTTGAAATGCCTAAGGTCCAACAGACCTGGGCTAAATTGTTCAAGTAATCAAGTAGTTTGAAAGGTGCTCAAGAAAACTGAAGATTGTGAAAATAGTATTCGGAGCAGCCTGGCACAACGAGGAGAGGAGGCTGTTGAATCCTGTGTTGGTTAAAACAGGAAGTTTGTTTGTTTTTCTGTACATAAATAAACAATATTTCAAAAACCCTAAAAATTGAAAATTTTTGAAAAACCAAAAATATGTTTGTTTTTAAATTTTAAAAATTAAATTTAAAAAAAAAATGTTACTTGAATACGCCGAAACCCTCACGGCTGAACAAACATGATTAATTTCACAATATTGAAAAACGGTTTTCAAACTGTAAATATCAATGTGTTGTAAATCATGGGGGTATGTTAGATTTTCTGTAAATCAGCGCACTTTAAGCAGAAAATGGATGGCGAGACAAAGCTATCAGTATTGGTTGTCAAATTTTTTTAAATGATTTTGCATTTTAGGGGGAGTATTGCTGTTAGAAAATACAAAAACATTTGAAAATTTGAAAAAGCCAAAAACATGATAAAATTCGAAAATTGAGTTTTTGTGTAAAAAGAGGAAATGATAGTACATCAGTAGACAGTTACAGTATGCTAAAGAATTGTAATGATTAAATAAGCGTTAAACAGTCTCACTGATGATATGCCGATAGGTTTTTATACATTTAGTAAACTTTTTCGGGATATAAACATAAATTCAAACTTGCTTATTTCGTGGGGAACACTACTTGGATATATAGGTAACCCCTGAAATCTCGTTTGAAGGACCCCTCTTTCTGAGATACTAGGTCTTTATACTTAGTGATATCTGGGGTATTATTCCGGGACTTCTGATAATGCGGAAGCAATGGCCTAGTCCCCGTATAATACTTTTCGCTTGCTTGAAACATAGCGCTGCCCTCAGCAAAAATGATGAAACAATAAAATTGATAATCATTGCTGTTGAAGAAAAGATCCTCTAAAGGGGACACATCAAAAGTCCAAGCCGTCATCTCTCTGTTGAACGAAAGTTCTGACCTGAGCTCTCACGGTTCTTCGCAATTTAACCCTTACAAATATCATCTAGGTATACTCACCTGTAAGACTGAATATTGGGATCTGGATACGGGAGTATATTCAAGAGGTGGGACACATGAATGGGTTTAAGTTCTTAAAACACCTAATTCGTATCCTGAATCAGTTGAAGTTTGTGTGAAAATTTAAGTGGGTCAATATATTGACAATCTAAGTGAATTGTTTAATTCTTAATGTGTAACTAAGCTCAACGGTACTTGTGACTTGTCAAAAACTGATATGATTCTCTAACGCAAACTCAAACAAAAATATTGTATGTAGATATGTTTGTAAATATTTCGTTACTGCTTTATATTTTCAGAAAATACAAAAAGATTTTTGACTCTGCTTTATTTTCGACAACCGATGTCTGAAATGCTGAGTGTCAAAATCTAAGTAAGCTGATTGTGTTTTTGAAAATAAAACAAGTTCATTAATTTGAAACTATGCTGAGTGTCAAAATCTAAGTAAGCTGATTGTGTTTTTGAAAATAAAACAAGTTCATTAATTTGAAACTTGAATTTTTAACAAAAATAAAAAACAGTTTGTGATATCTCCAAGGTCATTAGTTTGGACTTGGAAGATGAACCGTGAGGGAATTGGATGCTTATATTGTTAAGAAGGCCAGGTTTTCAATCCTGAAACTACCAAATTCATGTAGAGTGTTAGTTTAGAATGTTTTGGAAGAGCCAGGTTATAATTCCTGGATAATTAAAATTTAAAATGCTGTTACTTATAGATGTGTGAATGATTGCAGATGTGATACCAGACTATGATCCCGGATGCTGAGTCTAAGGGGGAGTCTGAAGACGAGCTCTAAACAAGGGGGAGCTTGTAACCTGAAAGCAAGGTGTCGATCCCTAAAGCTCGGAAGCTTGACGAAAGGGGGAGCCTGAAGAAAGAGAGAGCCAGAGATAGATCCTGGTACAACATTTGAAGATAGAAGCTGATCAAAGAATATAAAGATTGATGGATGCTTACAGTGCTAGACAATTTGGAAAGAGCATGAAGACTGATCAAGACTAAAGATGTGTCATGATAGAGACTTGACACTGAAGACTTCGTCAACATCCAAGGGGGAGTCTGTTAGTGCATTATGTCTATTGACTTCGTCTTGTATCGAGTCATGTAATGAGATAGGATAGGATAATCAGTGCTCGAGGTGATTGAAACTGAATCTAGTGGATTTGTTGGTAATTTCGCTTGAAACTGACAAAGACATGTTCAAGCGAAATCAACAGAATTGATTCCGCTTGAAACTGCCTTGGTCAGTTCAAGCGAAATCACAACCATTATAAATAGGAGAGCACTAGTGTCATTCCAAACGAAATTAGGATCTTGTAATCGGTAACGAAGTGTTGCCGAATTGTCTCCAGGTGCTGTAATACTCTCATAATCAATACAAGAGACATTTAAATTGAATCTAGCGTCCGTGTCATTGATTCCGCCTTTGATTCGGATAAACAACTCTTCTGATCGACTCATTCGGGTCATACAACGATCCTACAGTGTGTATGTATGTATGTATGTATGTATGTATGTATGTATGTATGTATGTATGTATGTATGTATGTATGTATGTATGTATGTATGTATGTATGTATGTATGTATGTATGTATGTATGTATGTATGTATGTATGTATGTATGTATGTATGTATGTATGTATGTATGTATGTATGTATGTATGTATGTATGTATGTATGTATGTATGTCTGTCTGTCTGTCTGTCTGTCTGTCTGTCTGTCTGTCTGTATGTATGTATGTATGTATGTATGTATGTATGTATGTATGTATGTATGTATGTATGTATGTATGTATGTATGTATGTATGTATGTATGTATGTATGTATGTATGTATGCAAGCTCCGCTGATTGATGAAAGCCAAAACCTAAGGGAACCATCATCACTGCCTAAAGAAATAATTTAAAATACAATCACAAGTTCAGCAATTTCTCCCCCTTGAAGGCTTTCCAAAACAGCTTCCCAAACTACTGCTACTTTAAACTACTGCCTTCAAAGATTAGAGTATAGAAGAACTAGTAATGGATTGTCAAAGTGCTGATTAACAAGTCAACAGTCAAGTCAACCAAAGTCAAAGACTGAAGACTAGAAGACCAATTCAATAGTCAAAGACAAAAGTTCTAGATTTCTAGAAGTGCTGCTAGTTCACAACCAACAGTCCTGTGAAATCCCGTAGTTTACTCTATCTCACATCAGAAGTAGCAGTTCAACGCAACAGTGTAACTGTCCAGTAGTTTTTTTTTAACTGCTGGCAGTTACATCATTTTATGATCTGTTAAGAATCGCTTTCATGATGACGTCACCAGCAGTTCACTCCTCCTATATATAGTTCTTTTTGTACATTGTAATAGTTAACGCTTAGAGCCTGAGCGCATAAGAGCTAAGTGAGAGAGTGTTCACCTGATAGGGGGGTACATTTTGTACTTTGTGATTTTATTACATTCTATGAATTCAATGAAATCATTTTGCAATCATTCCCAAATCCAGTTTTATTTGATTGATGTGTTTGTTTATTACTGTGTAATTGAATTTCCAATTTGATTAACAGTTTTATCATAATAACACACACTACACACATTCTCAGATCCATCAGAGTGCTTATACAGACATTACAAGTGTGGATCTGCTGATAGAGTTTGTTGCAATTCTATATATGTGATGATGGTGGTTTTTAAGGTGATGATGACGTGGGGTTTTTTGTAGCACTGGAGGTGGTCGGGGTAGGGTGGTTAGGATGGTGGTTTTTAGTAGGGATGGAGGTTTACCTGGGTGGTGGTTTTCTAGAGAGAGTGGAAAAGTGTTCTTGTAGACCTGGGGGTAAAGATGTAATCGCATATAGTGATTTAGTAGAGAGATGACGGGAAAAACGCGAGTGTTATATTTTGAAACCACAAACACACTGGTGACAAAAAAAAATTAAAAGATACAAGTTGATCTAGTCATCAAACCATAAGAATGCAAATTGCACTTTGCTCTACATATTAAAGAAGTCAATGGAGTCTCGAATCATGTCCACTATCAGTGTGGTTGCTATGAATTGTCTTTATCTTTTTTAGTCGGTTCTTATTTTATTTTGAAAACTAAGAGGAAGTAATCATTTCATTTTAAATTAAAGTATGTGTGGCTGCTTGGGATCACTCAAAGTTCAAATGGGCCACCTTTGAATCATATATTCATATGCTCCAAGTATTTAGATGATTAAATAGACCATTACCACTTTTTCAAAACAACTTCTTGTTAACACCATTTTAATTTGAAAATCTTGTAGGCTGTAAAATGTAAGACAATAAGTAAACACTAAAACTTGAATTTATCATCATTTCGCCCCTAAAACATTCATAGTTCTTCATTTTATTTCCAAAATCATTATTATACTTGAGCCACCAAGCTTCAAGTTATCATCTTTTTTCCCGTAAACTATTAGATGTTACACTAAAATCATAAAAAAAAAAAAAAAATCCTGGGGATTTATTAATAAAAAGGGTACATTTTGTAAAAAGTGTATACTATTTCAAGAAATCAAACCCTAAAAAGGCTAGAGTTTGGCATATTTGGAGGCCATAGTTGTATCAAACACCTTGACAAAGAATCTTGTTCTTGGGATTGACAATTTTTCTAGTAAAATAGTGCCCAATTGGAATATCAGTTTCTTCTTCACATCAGAGGTAATGCCACCCATGGAAATTATTTCTGCAAATGCTGCTGGTTCTTTGTTCCTCTCAAATGAGATAGCCACTGATCCCTTCAATATCACCATCACAAACTGCAATAATAAATTAGTGTCAGGTCTATGTACGTTCACTACAAGAGATATATATAAGGATGAATGTGACAAGGTGAAGAGAGAAAGATCTAGTTTTCATATAATTTCATGTTTTTAACAACTATAACAAAATTAAAATTTGAAAGATTACATACATACCATTTATTATCAAAGAAAAAAATATTATCTAAAAAAAATATTTTTATGGTGAAACAAATTCCAAAAAAAATAAGTGTACACTTTATGACATACAAAATAAATATAAATAATATTATCCAATACATATTTTAAAATAAATAATATTATCCAGTATCCACTACATATTTAAAAAAAAGGTCATTTTCCACATGATGAAACTACTATAAGATAATGAAGCATACTAGACATGGTCAAGGAAAAACAAAAATTAAATATAGCTTTTCAAGTATAGTGTTTGCGTATTTGAGTATATGGTTTAGGGTATTACATATACCCTAAACCAAGAATTGAAACTATTTTAACAATCGCATATGCCTAGTCCTATACATGA
>JARYGA010032300.1:0-24396 GCA_030545235.1 Helianthus tuberosus
CGCAAGTACACCTCATAACACTAAGAAACCGGACCGTAGGTCCCGAGGAAGCCCCACTACCCCCAAACGACAATAGTCCACCCATCCAAACCACGACTTCGCCACCAACCCACAAGGAAACTACTCCTCCGCCAAATTCCGAACCAACCAAAAACCCCTCGGTACCTTACCCCGGTCGGCTACTTCGCCAAAAGACCGACGAACAATTCACAAAATTCATAAACTTACTAAAACAATTGCATATCAATCTTCCATTTATGGAAGTCCTCACTCAAATGCCAAAGTACTCAAAATTCATGAGAGACTTCCTCACCCACAAGAGGTAGATTGAAACATTGCAATTGGTCAATCTAAGTGAAGAAAGCTCTGTCGTACTACTCAACAAACTCCCACAAAAGAAAATCAACCCCGGAAGCTTCACCATCCCTTGTTCCATTGGGGGATCACCTGTACGAAATGCATTAGCCGACCTTGGGGCTAGCATCAATCTCATGCCCGCATCAATGTTTGACCGACTCGGACTAGGTAAGACGAGCCCCACAAAGTTGAGCATACAACTCGCCGATAGGTCTATCAAACACCCACAAGGTGTCATCAAAAATTTATTGGTAAATGTCGGAGACTTTGTCTTCCCGACCAACTTTGTCATACTCGACATGGAGGAAGACACCGAAGTACCACTCATTCTAGGAAGACCATTCCTTGCTACCGCCCGTGCAATGGTAGATATGAGTGATGGGAAGTTAACATTGAGGATTGGAGACAAGGAGATAAAAATCGGGGTTGGGAAAAGAGTAGAGGACGACCCGGTCAACTACATGGATGTCATAGAATCAAGCTTGGATGACGCTCTCCGACGGTGTAACACAGGATGCAAGACATCCCGCTTGGGTAACATATGACTGACTTTGAGTCTAGCCAAGGACCCTTATAAACGTGGCGCACCACGAAGGCATTTCGCAGAACTATCCGTAGTTTTTATTTTAGTTTAACTTTTATTTTTTCTAGTTTAGTTTTACTTTTCAGGAATAAACCACACTCGAAAAGATGGAGGTTATCAAGGGAACGTTAAAACCACACCCCATGCACAAAAACAGAGCCTCCCGACAACTTTTCCAGCATTATAGCAAGTTCAGCACGGGGCCGTGCCCAGCCCAACACGCCCCGTGCCCAGCCTCTGCAGAAAAATTGCCCAGTTTAGGAAACCGGCCACGGGCCATGCTCGCTGAACACGCCGCCTTCTGTTTAATTTTGGTACTTGCGATCTGACCATCGGGCCATGCCCGGACCACACGGGGCCGTGGCCAGACGCCCAGTATCATAAAAATTTGTTTTGCAACACCTTTTTACACATTTAATCTGTCACACCCCCAAAATCCACACGCGGAGTACCACCGCTTGGAGGCGTGACTGACCAGGATCCAGCCACCGTGTTATACTAAGCATGATTAATAGTGAAAATAGTCACCGACCACAATAGTTGGTAAAGCATTATAGTTTAAAGTTTAAGTTCGAATAATAGTTTAAGTAAGTAGCGGAAGCATAAACCAAACAGATTTCAAAACAAAGTTCATAGTTCAAGATTATTTAGAACCCAACACATGGGTTTAGATGACCACCACACTTCCCCAAGCCGCAAGCTCCTGAGTTACTGGGTACCTGCAAAGCATGCAGTAGGGTGTCAACAAAAATGTTGGCGAGTTCACGAGGTGTTCAGTTTTAACTTTTCGAAAATGTAGGTTGTTTAGATAAAACATTTATAATCACGTCATGGGGAGCTACCCCATATGAAAGCTACTAAACTGGCGTTACCGAAACTATTGACGAGAAGATTTTTGTGCCCCGAGTCAATGTCTATCGTCATTGACCAAGATGCAAAGTATACTAGTTCACGCCCAATCTCCCCCGGTCACGGTGTGAGGTTGTCAAACCTAATAGCGCTATCAACTAATAACCCGTTCGCCCCCGGCGATTAATCGGTACTATGAGCAGGGACTTTACATGATAGAGATTCGTTTAGTTTTGCTAGTTGTGATTTATAAATAATATCCAAACGTATCTCCCCCGGAGGTAGTATTTTAAAAGTACCCATTTGCATTTTCCCTCGGAAATATTAATTGAAAGTAATCTTTAAAGATGGCGGTTTGTTCGTGTCCCTCCCTGGGACGCATGCTTTTAGTGTGTGAACTCACCTTGGGTTGCTCGGCAGTTTAGTTTACTTGGTCAAGCGCGCTGGTCACCACGTCCTAACATGGTTACCAGTTTTGGGTCAGGCTCGAATACAGATAAGTCACGTAGGCTTTACACATAACTAACACATAGCATACATATCACGTCATTGGGCCTGTCCTAACGATTAAACAGTTACAGATAACACATGGTTCAGTCAAACATGCAACCCAGACAATTCACATTGTGGCCCAATAACTTAAGTAAGCAGCCCAGTCGAGACAAGGTGGTCTCGAGTCGAGAACACGCGGTCTCGAGTCGCAACTGGGAGGTCTCCAGTCATGGACTTCTAGTCTCGAGTAGTGCAGGTATGAGTCGCAACCTCAGGGATCTCGGGTCCAGTCTCGAGTCGTCATCAGAAGATCTCGAGTCGAGACCTCGATGGTCTCGAGTTCCTGAAGTTTGTCTCGAGTTGTTTAGTCAGGGTCTCGAGTCGCAATCACTGCGGTCTCGAGTGATCACTAGATGGTCTCGAGTCGAAACCAGAGGTCTCGACTCGCACACTTGCTGTTTCTAGAACCCTGCCAAGAATTGTACTAGCCAATGGAATTCCGATTTCATGATTTGGTGTACTATCCAATGGGGGTTTACAAACATGTTTTGTTGTCTAACATCCTAATCAAATAGATCAAACATAGCAAATTTTGAATATTCATATCACATTCAACAAGTTCTTCATCTAGGGTTTTCATCACTATGCAAACATGATCATTTAAATCTTAAATCTAGCATGCGTTTAACTCAAAACAGGAATATGTATTCATACAATCTATATGTCATGACAACCTTGCATATTATTATCAAACAACATTTGTCCTATAGCTTCTAACATAAATCGGATGATCATAAGCTTCCCATACATTCATCATTCAAATATCTTAGCAACTCATTATCATACAAGAGTTCTCACATGTCATCCATCATTTAATCATTCAAAGTAAGTCACACCATTATTCACATAAACACCTAGTGAGCATCTAATAACACCAACCGGTTGATATAAACTCATGACTTATCATACACTTTAACCAATAACTACAAGATACTAACCGGCTAGATGTTGAGGGTATGAAGAATCAATGAGCAAACTTCCGAGTGATGATCTCGAACTTGAACCGAGAGTCCTAGTGTTGCCGGTTGGATCCGAGAGAGAAGAGGGGATGGGTGATGCTTGATTGTTAGGGTTCTAGTGAGAGAGAATGTAGGAGAGTGTGTGTGTAGGAGAGTGTGAAGGGATGGTGATTGAAAAGTGGCAAAGTTGGCCATCAACATAGTTTATATACCCGTTCCATGTTGGTGCACCATTGGGGGCTTTCGGATGGATTAAAGGAGGGGTGCGGCCCAAACGGCCCAACTGTTTACTCGAGACCGAGTGGTCTCGAGTCGGGTTCGCGGTCTCGGCCCACTACATACATATATATATATACTACATATACATACTCAGTGCAAGGATCACATAGAACATGAAGATAAAACACAACTTCCATTTAATAAGATATATACACACAATGTAATTACAAGGTATTTGCTCGGGAAAACCTAGAGTGTCACATTATCCCCAAGTTTTAAGAACTTTCGTCCCGAAAGTTAAGGCAGCCACTGACAAGCTAGTATAAGTGAGAACGTTTCAACGGGGTGTCACATCATCCCCCCGTTAGTTTGGAATTTCGTCCCGAAATTCGGTTGTAGCTTTAGTGCTGGGAGTTTCATTAGGGAACAACTGGGGGTACTTACGCTTCATATGGTCTTCCCACTCCCAGGTAAACTCTGGGCCATGGCGCGAGTTCCAACGAACTCGTACGAGAGGTATCTGGCTACGTTTGAGGGTTTTGATCTCTCGATCCGTGATCTCAATTGGTTCCTCAGTAAAGTGTAGCTGTTCGTCAATAGTGAGTTCCTTGAAAGGAATGATGAGTGTTTCATCTGACAAACACTTCTTCAGATTAGACACGTGGAAGACGTTGTGCACAGCACTCAGTTCTTCAGGCAGATTCAATTTGTAAGCGACCTTACCGATCTTTTCGGTAATTTCGAATGGTCCGACATATCGCGGATTAAGCTTGCCCCGTTTGCCAAAACGAACCACACCCTTCCAGGGTGAGACTTTAAGTAGAGCCCGATCACCAACCTGGAACTCTAGCGGTTTCCTATCCTTATCAGCGTAACTCTTCTGACGGTCACGAGCTGCCGCCATGCGTTGTCTGATCTGGGCAATCCTTTCCGTAGTGTCTACCACAAGTTCTGGACCTGTGATCTGGTTGTCACCAACTTCCGCCCAGCAAAGAGGCGATCGGCATTTACGACCGTACAATGCCTCAAAGGGTGCTGCCTGAATGCTGGTGTGGTAGCTGTTGTTGTAGGAGAATTCCACTAACGGTAGGTGCTTTTCCCAACCCTTGCCAAAATCGATCACACATGCCCTAAGCATGTCTTCCAAGGTTTGGATGGTGCGTTCAGATTGCCCATCCATTTGTGGATGATAAGCGGTGCTCATGTCTAAACGTGAGCCAAAGGATTTGTGCATAGCTTGCCACAACTCAGAAGTAAAACGCGCGTCCCGATCGGAAATAATAGAGGTCGGCACCCCGTGCTTCGAAACCACTTCCTTTAAGTATACCTCTGCTAAGGTAGAGAACTTGTCTGTTTCTTTAATAGCCAAAAAGTGTGCAGACTTAGTTAATCGGTCCACTATCACCCAAATGGTGTCATTTCCGCGTTGAGACCTAGGCAGGCCAGTAACAAAATCCATGGAAATTTGCTCCCATTTCCATTGCGGGATTTCTGGCTGTTGAAGTAGGCCCGATGGTTTCTGATACTCAGCCTTGACTCTTGCACAAGTCAAACATTTTCTGACATAGGTTGCTATGTGGGCTTTCATGCTAGGCCACCAGTATGTAGTTTTTAAATCGTGGTACATCTTATCCGAACCAGGATGTACTGAGTACCGGGACTTATGGGCTTCATCCATTACAAGCTCGTGCAAATTCCCATAAAGTGGGACCCATATACGCCCGTTTACGTAGTAAGCACCATCTTCCTTTTGTTCTAGCCATTTCCTTGATCCTCGCAGGGACTCAGCTCTGACGTTCTCGACTTTCAACGCTTCGACCTGAGCGTTTCGGATTTGCTTAGGGAGGTTCGAGTGGATGGTGAGCTGTAAAGCACGAACACGCTTAGGTTTGGGTTCCTTCCTGCTGAGGGCATCTGCCACCACATTAGCCTTGCCTGTGTGATATTTAATTGCACACTCGTAGTCATTTAGGAGTTCGACCCATCGGCATTGCCGCATATTCAACTCCTTTTGCTCCATTATGTGCTGGAGGCTGTTGTGATCGGTGTAAATCGTGCACTTGGTATCGTACAAGTAATGTCTCCAAATCTTGAGCGCGAAGACCACAGCTCCGAATTCTAAGTCATGTGTCGTGTAGTTCCGTTCGTGGATCTTGAGTTGTCGCGAAGCGTAAGCAATAACCTTCTCGCGTTGCATCAACACGCAACCAAGTCCTTGAATAGAAGTGTCGCAGTAAACAACAAAGTCGTCGGTACCTTCAGGTAAGGAAAGAATAGGAGCACTACAGAGGTTCTTCTTTAGTTCCTGAAAGGCAGATTCCTGAGCATCACTCCATTTGTAAGCAACACCCTTCTGGGTGAGGGTCGTAAGTGGTTGAGCGATCTTAGAAAATCCCTTGATAAATCTTCGATAGTACCCTGCCAATCCCAAGAATTGGCGAACTTCGGTCGGAGTCTTAGGTATAGGCCAATTCTTAATGGATTCGATCTTAGCGGGGTCAACATGAATCCCATCCTGATTGACTATGTGCCCAAGGAAATGGACTTCTCTAAGCCAGAAATCACATTTCGAGAATTTGGCATACAGTTTCTCATTGCGAAGGAGTTCGAGAATAAGACGCAGGTGTTGTTCATGCTCCTCTTGACTCTTCGAGTAGATAAGGATGTCGTCAATAAACACAATTACGAACTTGTCGAGGTAGGGTTTGCACACTCGGTTCATGAGATCCATGAAGATCGCAGGTGCGTTGGTCATTCCGAAAGGCATAACAAGGAATTCGTAGTGACCATAGCGGGTTCTGAAAGCCATCTTAGAGACGTCCTTATCGCGGACTCTCAGCTGGTGATAACCTGATCGCAGATCGATCTTGGAATAATAGCTCGACCCTTGCAGCTGGTCGAACAGATCGTCGATACGAGGAAGTGGATAACGATTCTTGATGGTAACCTTGTTCAGTTCGCGGTAATCAATGCACATTCGGAATGTGCCATCCTTCTTTTTGACAAAGAGCACTGGGGCTCCCCAGGGTGACGAGCTAGGACGGATAAAACCTTTGTCCAAAAGTTCTTGTAGCTGAGTAGAAAGTTCCTTGAGTTCTGCGGGAGCTAGTCGATAAGGTGCACGAGCTATAGGTGCTGCTCCGGGAGCTAGTTCGATTTGAAATTCGACCTGACGGTGAGGAGGGAGTCCCGGTAGTTCCTCAGGAAATACCTCAGGATAGTCGCGTACAACTGGAAAATCTTCAATCCTGTTTTCCTTTTTCTGCGTGTCGACAACAAGTGCTAAGATAGCGGTGTGCCCCTTTCGTAAACACTTCTGGGCTTTTAAGAATGAAATGATGCCTGTGACTTCTCCGCTTTTGTCTCCTTGGACGATAAGGGGTTTGCCAGGAGGACGGGGAATACGAACAGTTTTCTCTTAGCAGAGGATTTCAGCTCGATGCTTGGATAACCAATCCATACCAATGACGACGTCGAAGCTTCCGAGAATGATGGGAAAGAGATCGATACGGAAGGTTTGACCAGACAATTCTAGTTTGCAGTTATGAATAACATGTGAGGCCTCGAGGTTTCTACCATTAGCTAATTCAACGATGTGCTTAGAGCTTAATGGCGTAAGAGTGGACTTAAGCTTCTTACTAATACGTAGGGATACATAACTAGCATCTGCTCCAGAATCAAACAATACGGAAACATAACGATCATTAAGTAGGAACTTACCCGCTACAACGTTGGGGTCATTCCTCGCTTCTCCAGCTCCAATCACAAAAGCCCTTCCTCTAGCACCATTCCCAGCATTGTTGGTGTTGTTGTTGTTATTTCCCGCACCCTGCTTGTGGTTGTTTTGGTTTAACTGGGGACAATTCTTCTTAATGTGCCCCTCAGCTCCGCACTGGAAATAGCCCTTGATGTTCCCATGATGCTGCTGCTGCTGTGGTTGGTTCTGCCGTGCGGGATGAGGGCTCCTACAATCCTTGGCCTCATGCCCCATCTTGTTGCATCGCTGACACTTGTTCCTCGCACAGGGCCCATTGTGATGTCGATTACACTTGTTACATTTGGGGAGATGGCCCTGGTAGCCGCCCTGCTGCTGAGGGCCCTTGTTGCTTTCAGTTTTCCTTTGCTGGGCTGGGGCCTGAGTAGAGTTAGCATCCTTACCCTGATTTCCATCCCACTTTCGTTTGTTGTCACTAGAAGTTCCGACAGTAGCATTTATCCTTTTGGGCAACTTGCCCTCTTCCACAGCCTGATCGGTGAGTTTGTGAGCAAGACGGACCACTGGCTGAATGGTATTGAGGTTGGTGAGGTCACATGGCTCCGGATTTCTGGGGCCAAACCTTTGATGTACAATTCGATCCTTCGATACATAGGTCAAGACATGTTCAGGCATAGTGCAGCATAGTCATTGGACTGTTTGGTGTAGGTCTCAATCTCTGATCCAACCATCTTGAGCTCATAGTACTCGTTCTCAAGTTTGTGGATATCATCCCTGTGACAATACTCTTCCTTGATCATGTCCTTGAAATCTTCCCACGCAGTAGCATTTGCAGTTTCCAGACCAAGCATCTGAATCTGTTCCTTCCACCATGAAAGCG
Source organism: Helianthus tuberosus (assembly GCA_030545235.1). Lineage (NCBI taxonomy): Eukaryota > Viridiplantae > Streptophyta > Magnoliopsida > Asterales > Asteraceae > Helianthus > Helianthus tuberosus. The sequence goes on from JARYGA010032300.1 coordinate 8,115, forward strand.
CGTTTCCTTCAAGCGTACCAGTCGCAAACTTTACCCAGTTAGCAGGGGGACACTCGCAGACAGCAAAGACAGCTTCGGCCTTTTCAATCCAGTGCAGAAGGCCTATGGCACCCTCAGTGCCGTTGAAAGGGAGAGGCTTGCAGTCCATGAAGGTTTTGAAAGTACAGACACGTGGTTGCGCAGGCGCTTGCTGACCTGTTGTGAGAAGCAAAGCGAATAGGCTTAGAGGTGAAAAGACGATGTGGGGGTAGGATCTAAACATCCTAAAGTAACGAGTTTACCTCCAGGGTGAGCTGCGAAAGCTGCAGCCACCATGTTGAGCAAGTTAGTGAACTGAGCCTGAGTCATGTTAACGTTTCCTCTTCCGCGTCCACTCATTGTCTTCATATCCAGAAAACACAGTATGAGTGTGATGTCGTAACATAGCGAGAATGAGATAGAAGAGGGATGTCTATCTATTTGATTAGGCACACTAGTACGTATAGTAGAACAACAACATAAAGTAAACAAGCAAGTAAACACAAGTCCGAGCTATGAGGTCTAATAAGCTGAGTCTTGCCCTTGGAGTGTAGTGTCGTCATGAGTCACGGGTTATCGTCTGGTTTTTCTCAAAAAGACTTTCTTTTTAAAACCAAGTTCACTATAACCAATGGCTCTGATACCAATCTGTCACACCCCCAAAATCCACACGCGGAGTACCACCGCTTGGAGGCGTGACTGACCAGGATCCAGCTGTAACGCCCCGCGTTTTCATAATTTCTATATTTAGTAACCATCGTTTGTAAAACTATTTTTGGAAACTTCGTAAGTCTTGTAATCGTCCTTTCATTTAAAAACGATGTAAAATCCGAGACTTGGATTATGATTTAAACTCGTATTTTGTTAATTACATGATACACATACTTTATATAGTCTCATACATTCAATTTCGTGGAACAATTGGTACTTATTCGTAATTCTTGGAAACTACGTGCTAAACTTGTAGATACATAAATCTTATGCATAATACGTGCTTTGAACGTAAACGACACTTGATTATGATACCTTTACACTCAATTATACTTGGTTTATACTCCTCATACTTGAAATTATCTTAAAATATGCTTTTATGGCAAGTATGGTCCTTAAAAGCCCTAAATTGATCAAATGAGCAAGTCTGGGGGCTAAATTGTATTTTTTTGAAACTTGTACACGAATCAGAAGTGGCGGGCGGCCCGCTTTGACTTACTGGATAACTAATGCGGGCCGCATGGCCTCCATTTTCGCAGAAAACAAACACAGCTGCTGCTATACGCGATTATGGCACGAAATCCAACTTCTAAACACTCCCCAATCACCATTTAGCCACCTCTAAACACCTCCAATCACACTCAAACTCTCCCACTATAAATATACACCTTCTCCTCACCATTTTACACTTTCACAACTCTCTACAACTCACAAATTCACTCTCAAATCAGTTGCAAATATGCATTTTCGGACAGATTCATACACTTGCACCAAAGTGAGCATAACTTGCTCATTTCTCCACGAAATCACTCGATTCTTCTTCCTACTTGCTTGGATAATCATAGGGTATGATTCCTTGACTTCTCCTTGGAGAAATCAGACCTGGAAATCCCCTGAAATGATCCAAAAACTTTCTGTTTTGATTTATGTTCTTACAAACTTGTTTAAACTTCATCAAACTTGTGTCTAACACATCTCATACCAATGTCCTAATGCTTACAACCCCTCTTATGGTTGGTTAAGCTTAAAAACATGGTTGAGACATTATAAATCAGAGGTTAAAACCTCAAATACTTTCTGTTTTGTTAGGGTGTTTTGACCCACAAGTCATGTTCGAGCTAGTTCTTGATGTAGAGTGATTATGGAACAACTTGGGTTGTTCCAAACATACAATCCTCACATGATTTGATGATTTCTCTTAGTTAGATTGTTTATATTATACTAATCCTAGTTCGTGACCCTCCTTGGTTGTTTTTACATCAAGAGAAGTGGTGAACATTCAAGGGGTTCCTAAATGGAAGCTTGTCTTCCTACCCCATACATGACATCTATGATACTCGAGGTGCCTAAATGAAGATCCTAATCTTCTACCTCCTACTTGAATTATTGGACTAAATAATATGTAATACTTAACCTATATATATATATATATACACTCATTCGAACCTTTGATGTTGAACTAGTGTTTACATGTTAAAGTAGTAGAACATCATTTAAGACCTAAACCTTGTTATGACTCTTATGGGTGTTCAACTCATGAAAACATTATCATAACCCTTGTGGTTACCAAGTGTCATACAAGTGTTAAGTGTTGAAGATAATTATTTTCACATGTTATTCTCATATCTTATTTTTATGTTGTTTTAAATACCGAATCTCGACTCTAAACATACTTGAACCTTAACCCTTACACATTCAATCTTTAACCTCATCAACTCGTCAATAATTGGATAATTGGAAAGCATATGCAAACCTTGTGAGTATACTCGTATTCTCCCCTCTTTACTTTTACCACTTTTGGGGTGTAACATGTTTATCTATCAACAACTTACACATGAACTTTTTGCTTAAACACATGAACATTCTTATTAACATGCTTGTATACGTGATGGCTTGATACTTTAAACTTGGATTAATCTTATGTGTTGAACTTATCATTAACTTGTACGAGCCAAACCGTGACATGTGTAGCGCTATAGGATTAACGACCCGCCGCCCGTAACTTGTGGTTATGTCATGAGCATATTGCGTTTTCTTGGTTTGATATGTTAGACACATACCATGTTTTTATGTTTATCTTGAATCACATGCTTGCTATGAGGAATTGTTCAAAACTTATCTTTTGCTATGTACATACCAAACTTGTATACTCGCCTTTGCTTTTGCATTGAACTTTATTTTAAACATGTTACAGGTTGAGGATGATGATGCTATGAAATGAAGTAGCGTTGATGCCTAGATACACATATAGACGTTTAGGTCAAATACATTGTATAAATGTCATATTTGTTGTCATATTGTTTTTCTTGTATTTAACATGTTGTATTTCAACTTCCATGTATTGTAACATTTATTTATGAAAGAAATCAATTTATCTTTAATTCTATTGTCACAATTAGCGTTATGATGTCTCGAGCAATCTTCACACTTCGTCTCATCCCGATGTTTCCGCCATTGGTTGGGGTGTGACACCAGCCACCGTGTTATACTGAGCATGATTAATAGTGAAAATAGTCACCGACCACAATAGTTGGTAAAGCATTATAGTTTAAAGTTTTAAAAGTTTAAGTTCGAATAATAGTTTAAGTAAGTAGCGGAAGCATAAACCAAACAGTTTTCAAAACAAAGTTCATAGTTCAAGATTATTTAGAACCCAACACACGGGTTTAGACGACCACCACACTTCCCCAAGCCGCAAGCTCCTGAGTTACTGGGTACCTGCAAAGCATGCAGTAGGGTGTCAACAAAAATGTTGGCGAGTTCACGAGGTGTCCAGTTTTAACTTTTCGAAAACGTAGGTTGTTTAGATAAAACATTTATAATCACGTCATGGGGAGCTACCCCATATGAAAGCTACTAAACTGGCGTTACCGAAACTATTGACGAGAAGATTTTTGTGCCCCGAGTCAATGTCTATCGTCATTGACCAAGATGCAAGGTATACTAGTTCACGCCCGATCTCCCCCGGTCACGGTGTGAGGTTGTCAAACCTAATAGCGCTATCAACTAATAACCCGTTCGCCCCCGGCGATTAATCGGTACTATGAGCAGGGACTTTACATGATAGAGATTCGTTTAGTTTTGCTAGTTGTGATTTATAAATAATATCCAAACGTATCTCCCCCGGAGATAGTATTTTAAAAGTACCCATTTGCATTTTCCCCCGGAAATATTAATTGAAAGTAATCTTTAAAGATGGCGGTTTGTTCGTTTCCCTCCCTGGGATGCATGCTTTTATTGTGTGAACTCACCTTGGGTTGCTCGGCAGTTTAGTTTACTTGGTCAAGCGCGCTGGTCACCACGTCCTAACATGGTTACCAGTTTTGGGTCAGGCTCGAATACAGATAAGTCACGTAGGCTTTACACATAACTAACACATAGCATACATATCACGTCATTAGGCCTGTCCTAACGATTAAACAGTTACAGATAACACATGGTTCAGTCAAACATGCAGCCCAGACAATTCACATTGTGGCCCAATAACTTAAGTAAGCAGCCCAGTTGAGACAAGGTGGTCTCGACTCGAGAACACGCGGTCTCGAGTCGCAACTGGGAGGTCTCGAGTCATGGACTTCTAGTCTCGAGTAGTGCATGTATAAGTCGCAACCTCAGGGATCTCGGGTCCAGTCTCGAGTCGTCATCAGAAGATCTCGAGTCGAGACCTCGATGGTCTCGAGTTCCTGAAGTTTGTCTCGAGTTGTTAATTCAGGGTCTCGAGTCGCAATCACTACGGTCTCGAGTGATCACTAGATGGTCTCGAGTCGAAACCAGTGGTCTCGACTCGCACACCTGCTGTTTCTAGAACCCTGCCAAGAATTGTACTAGCCAATGGAATTCCGATTTCATGATTTGGTGTACTATCCAATGGGGGTTTACAAACATGTTTTGTTGTCTAACATCCTAATCAAATAGATCAAACATAGCAAATTTTGAATATTCATATCACATTCAACAAGTTCTTCATCTAGGGTTTTCATCACTATGCAAACATGATCATTTAAATCTTAAATCTAGCATGTGTTTAACTCAAAACAGGAATATGTATTCATACAATCTATATGTCATGACAACCTTGCATATTATTATCAAACAACATTTGTCCTATAGCTTCTAACATAAATCGGATGATCATAAGCCTCCCATACATTCATCATTCAAATATCTTAGCAACTCATTATCATACAAGAGTTCTCACATGTCATCCATCATTTAATTATTCAAAGCAAGTCACACCATTATTCACATAAACACCTAGTGAGCATCTAATAACACCAACCGGTTGATATAAACTCATGACTTATCATACACTTTAACCAATAACTACAAGATACTAACCGGCTAGATGTTGAGGGTATGAAGAATCAATGAGCAAACTTCCGAGTGATGATTTCGAACTTGAACCGAGAGTCCTAGTGTTGCTGGTTGGATCCGAGAGAGAAGAGGGGAGGGGTGATGCTTGATTGTTAGGGTTCTAGTGAGAGAGAATGTAGGAGAGTGTGAAGGGATGGTGATTGAAAAGTGGAAAAGTTGGCCATCAACATAGTTTATATACCCGTTCCATGTTGGTGCACCCTTGGGGGCTTTCGGATGGATTAAAGGAGGGGTGCGGCCCAAACGGCCCAACTGTTTACTCGAGACCGAGTGGTCTCGAGTCGGGTTCGCGGTCTCGACCCACTACATACATATATATATATACACTACATATACATACTCAGTGCAAGGATCACATAGAACATGAAGATAAAACACAACTTCCATTTAATAACATATATACACACAATGTAATTACAAGGTATTTGCTCGGGAAAACCTAGAGTGTCACATAATCAACCTGAAAACTTATTTTTGAGACACATTGAGGACAATGTGTAATTTAAGTATGGGGGGATGCTAAAACCTTGAATCTTACAAGTCCTAATAACAAGCTATGATAACAGGCAATTTTTCGTGTATCTGTACAATGTTAAACAGTAATTTGTATCTTAATGATTGTGTCTGATTTGGATTAATGATGTGACAACTGGCACAAAATCGGTAATTTCCGTACAATTTAATTAATACTTAATAACTGCAATTATGTGCTTAAATGTCAACATTGTCTGATTACATGCTATACATGTGAATTCATGCACGTTTTATACTACAAATATTGCTTTATGCATTACTATTAGCGTTGCGTCAGAAATACTAGTAAACTCACCGGTAAAACACATTGTGTCAGCAATTCTGCAGAAAGCAGTCAGACAGTAGAATTGGGGCCTAGGAGTAGGTCCAACGTCTAAAATACATTGAAACCCAAGAACGTATACAAGGGTTAACATATAGACTTTCTAGAAACTAAAATACGCACTGAAAAGCACCAGAAACTCACTTTAAATGTTGAATTTCATATATTTCAGCAAAATTCAGCATCATAACAAGTTAGTAACATGTAAAGATACGACTAGATGGTCCTGAATGTTTTCCTAAGTGTTGGGAATTGAAAGTGTCACAAAAGGGTACATAAAGGACACTAAACGGTGCAATTTAGCACTTTAACGAACCGGTATCTAACCGAACAACCGGACACTACCCGAAACATCAAAATTATACTAGAAGCATCGTTTTAATGTTTCTGAGCTAGTTATGATCCCCAAACACCATAACACCTCTTATAACATATTAACACATTAAATCCCTAATCAAGACACTTGAAACCTAACTTATTTATACAATTAGTGATTGGAACTTACACTTTATTCCCCCCCCCCCCTTTTAAAGTGGACGATCATGGAGTGGCCCCACCAAAAATCTTCCATTGATTCACCAAGATCCCATTTGATTTTCCTTGGATTCACTAGAGATCTTGCATGTACTATATGAAACACTATACAGATTGGTTAATACATGAATTATGGTTATAAGTAAAGCAACCCATTTCACCTTCTCCACACCAACACATCTTATTCCTCTCCTCCCATTCTAGGCCGAGATCACCACCCTACACCACCATCATTCTTCAATCAAGTTCATCCATTCCAAGGAGATCCCAAGGTGTAAAGAGCCATACAAAGAAGCTTGGTGGTCTTGGATCTTAAAGGACCTCTCCCATTTGCTTTTATCCAACCCATTTGTCATCTTCAACCTCTTGTGTTCTTCCCTAGCCTTGTGCTAGTAGTAAGGCCCTTATAATCCCTTGTTATTTCATATTTAGTTGGTTAAAAGATGATGAACATTGTTAATCTTGAAGAACACTAAAAAACATGATCATAAATCTTTAACATAAGCCTTTTAACATATGAAATCATGTTGATTTGTGATTATTTGCTTCTTGATGATTGATGATTTGTGTTAGTGATGTTAGACATCATAAGAAACCTACTAGATTGTGATTAAACACATGATCTAGTAAGTTAAGGTGGTGATCTTGTGAAAGACCAAGATGATCATACCTTATATACATGAACTTGAATGATGAAATTTGTTTTCATATGTAAAGATGATTTAAATAAAATACAAATCTTGTAAATAGATGATTACAAAAATAATTTTCTCAAGAAACCAAGTTTATTTATAAGATTTACAAAGTCATGGTTTCTAAGTAAACTAATCATATTTTTAGTGTTTAAACAAGACTAGAAACATGTTTGTAACAAGAAAAATACAAAAGAAATAATTTTAGAAAAATCATCTTACAAGTTGTAAATGACTAAATCTTTTAATAAAGTGATTTACAAACAAATAACCATGTTTTTAAGGGTAACTAAACCAACTAAATAACATGGTAAGTTACTACATGTTTTTACAAAAACTTAAAGTTCATGATGTAGTGTAAATTATTTGATTTTGGCACTTGCTAAGTGTTGAATGAGTTGTTGATTGTTGTGATGATTTTAAAAGAAAATAAACACATGTTTTGAAAACATGGGAAACCTCCATTTTTAGGGGAAACTATGTCAAAATTTCTATAGAATTTTGACACTTAGAAAAATATAAGTTTTGGTGAAACTTATACCCTAAAAATTTACCTAAAAATATTTACCAAGCTTTCCCTAATTTTTATGTAAACTTCAAGTTAAGAAATGACGATTTCTTCAAGATAAAAATTGATATTAAGTATGTATATTTTTGAGGAAAATATGTATATTTATTGATCACCAAATTTTGTGCTAAGTGTATGTAGTATGTATCATATGTAAATAGTGTATTAGGACTTGAAAATACACTAAATACTCCCAAAGAGTAAAAATACAAAAAATACACATACAACATGCATAGACAAATATAAGAACATATATTTACGAAAATATATTTCTTAAAAGATTATGTAACTTGGACAAGTTATGAACTTAAAATGAAGTTTTGGACAAAAATACATAACTCGGGTGAAAAATACAAGATACTTATATTTATTTTTGAGAAAATTATATAAGTAAGATACATAGTTAAAAATATAAGTTATTTTTAACAACAAAGAACAAATACATAAAAGATGGTGACTTGTACTTGTGCGATACAAGTCTAGTGACTAACGTTAATAAAACACGTATAGGTCACGACGCTATATAAGCAAACCCGGTGAAGTTTACGGCGCAAGAAACGCAAAGTTGTGAGTTCATGTCCCCACTTTTAAACTTTTACATGCTTTTTAAACTAGGGGAAAATACATGTGTTATGGTATGTTGAATACAAAAACTAAGGAATGATACTTTAGATCATGTCACGAATAGGGTACCAGAAGCACCATTAATTGTGTACATACTAAGACCGCGGAACAAAAGGTTAGATCTAATGGGTTTCAGGCAGCCACACTCTTGGTGAAAACTAGTACCAAGCAGTGCTTTTGTGTCCCAGTCGTGAATCGACTACTAAAAATGCCTATGGTTTGGATGCTTCCTATGTCGTGTCACATGTTAATGGCCTTGCAAACCATTAGCGATCTCGATTTTCTTATATTTACAGAAATGCTTGATTTATACAAATTACATACCATGTTTTCATACAAGTATACAAACGTTCAATACAAAAACTGCATGAATTCACACCAACATTAAGTTGACGATTTTCCAAAAACTCACATGTATTTCAGGTAACTAAAGTGGATGTGTGCGCGGTCTTACTCTTGCTCTTGGATGTTGTTTATGTTTATCTTTGAATAATGTTGTAAACTTTTCAGACATAGTTTTATGATGTGATGTAAACTCCAAACTTAACCTATGTTTTCAGTTACGTAATGTCATTGGCATTTGAAGTTATTTTTACGAGCATGTAGTATGTTTACCATTCGTATGCAATGAGAACCTTTCGTGATCACACCTCATGCTTCCGCCTTAGAAAGTGGTGTGACAGATTGGTATCAGAGTTGCGATTGTAGTGAACCAGGATTCTTTCTCGAGTCTAGACTACAATCTTTAGGATCCTTTCATGAAAACAATTTTTCAAAAAGTTTTCATTGCATAGAACTTCCCGCGACATCCACTACCTGAAACAGTCTTCAAAGAGTCAAGTAAGGACACTACAAAAATTAGGGTGCACTTGAGTAGCACTTGACTTTGACTAGAAATTACTTGGAACTATGTGTAATAATTGATATATACATATACTAGAAATAGAATATCTCAGGTACTCGTGACTTTACCTGAAAACAGTGGCCTATCTGAAGGAAGTGATCCGACGATGAAACGAACTATGCCGACTGTGCAAGGACTTACGTAATTATGGATGTATACATAATTATGGAAATCAGTGCACAGAACCCACAACAAGTCATGTCACGTATCAAACGAGATTCCTTCAATACAAGAAAAGGTCAAACGTGAATACCCTCACCCCTCCCCCAGCCTACTAAATACTCTGTTGGAGTAATAATTTAGGGTATAAAGACAAGAACCGCCAATGTGAAGTAAGATATTTTGTCCTTTACATATATTAAACTTGTACTTTGGGGAGATGTAACCCTTATGCATTTTGTTTACTTCGCAAACAATGATGTAACAAGTTGTTCTGATATGTGTAAAGACTCGGTGAATATCTTCTGACACACCAGTATTTATCTATTTATGCATGCTTGTTGCTGTATGAATTGATTTATACGTTGGGCGGATTGTTTGATGTCACTTGTGTGGGTATATGTCTGTGTATATATACTATTACTGTCTCGTATGACGATATCAAACAAATGTCTAACCCTGTTGTGTTATGTTCCGACAGAACATGGCACCTAGGAGAGCTGTGAACAATCAGGATTCTGATCAACCCCCTCCTCCTCTTCTGCCGAGGACCGCTGAGGAACGAAATGCCCTATTGGAAGAAAGGATCTCCGCAGCTATCGCTCAATACGAGGCAAACCGCACCGAACAAAGTGGAGGACCAAGCAATGCTAGACGTAATGGACAAGGAGATACATCCGGAGGAAACACAGCTCAAGGCTGCACCTTCAAGCAGTTTCTCGACTGCAAACCACTGAACTACGACGGCATTGGAGGTGCAGTGGCGTTTGTACGTTGGACGGAGAAGACTGATGCCACTATCTGTATGAGTAAGTGTACCGCGAATCAGCAAGTCACTTTTGCTACGGGGTTGTTTGTTGATGAAGCTTTGACTTGGTGGAATTTGCAAGTCCAGACTCTGGGTGATGATGTTGCGTACGGCATGACGTGGGATGAGCTAAAGGAATGTATGAGAGAAAAGTATTGCTCACGTCCTGAACTCCAAAGTTTGGAGACTGAGTTCTGGCACTTGACCATGGATGGTGCGGACATTACTGGTTATACCCGAAGGTTCCATGATTTGTCTAGAGTGACCCTTACATGGTGACTCCCGAATGTAAGCACGTCGAGCGCTACATTTGGGGACTGGCCCCAGAGTTTCGCAGCATGGTAACTTCGGCCAAACCTGAAACGATCACACAGGCTGTAATTCTGGCTGTCAGCCTTACTGAAGATGCTGTCCAAATGAAGAAGTTATCGCTGAACCCTACTGAAAAGACCGAGACGCATGCTGAGTCGTCTGGTGACAAGAAAAGGAAGCATTTAAGCCTGAATCAAGCAACACGTAACAACAAGGGTTCCAACAATAAGAAGCGTGACCCCAACCCGCCTCAGGGGGCGAAAACTCTTGCAACCATGAATGACGCTCCTGCCAGAAGATACCTGGGCACTCTGCCCATCTGCAACCAGTGCAAGCATCATCACGAAGGAGTTTGTCGCGTTCTAAAATGCGACAAGTGTGGAAAACTGGGTCACCATACTGAGGACTGTTGGGGAAAAGGAAGGAACGGGAATGGAAACCGAAACGGAGCTGGTAATAGAAACGGTGGTGGAAATGGCAATGGTAACCGGAATAGTAATGGAACTGGGCAGAACCAGGGATCCTTTGGTTGTGGAAGCAAGGATCATTTCATGAAAGATTTCCCAAGAGGGAACAACGGTCAGGCTCGAGCATTCATGATTGGAGCAAGGAACGCACAAGAGGACCCTAATGTGGTCACCGGTACATTTCTCGTTAACAATCACTTTGCATCCATACTATTTGACACTGGTGCCGATTATAGCTTCATGTCTGTGGAATTTAAACGTATGCTTGGAATATAATCTAGTAGATTAGATATTCCTTATTCCATAGAACTAGCCAATGGTAAACTTGTTGAATCGGGCGAAGTTGTTAGGGGTTGCACATTAGAACTTGGTGAGCCAAGATTTAGCATCGACCTCTTACCTATTCAATTGGGTAGCTTCAATGTAATGGTCGGAATGGACTGGTCCAAGAACAAGGCTGAAGTTGTTTGTCACGAGAAAATCATTCGCATCCCTCCGAAGAATGATGAAACTCTCATCGTGCATGGAGAAAAGCGAGACGCGCCTCTGCGAATCATCAGTTGTATGAAAGCACAGAAGTGCTTAAGGAAAGAATGTGTTGCTTTCCTAGCGCACGTTGTAGATAAGAAGGCTGAGGAGCCGAAACTCGAAGGTATTCCTGTGGTGAAGGAATTCCCTGATGTTTTTCCCGAAGATCTACCAGGACTACCTCCGCAACGACAAGTCGAATTCCATATAGACTTGGTTCCAGGAGCCGCTCCTGTAGCCAAGGCACCCTATCGGCTTGCACCATCCGAGATGCAAGAATTATGTACACAGCTCTAGGAGTTATTGGATAAAGGATTCATAAGGCCAAGCTTCTCACCTTGGGGAGCTCCAGTATTGTTCGTGAAGAAGAAGGATGGAACACTGCGGATGTGTATCGATTATAGAGAACTGAACAAGCTCACTATCAAGAATCGGTACCCACTACCGAGGATTGATGACTTATTTGATCAATTGCAAGGATCGAGCTACTATTCCAAGATCGACCTTCGATCGGGATACCATCAGTTAAGAATCCAAGAGGAAAGCGTACCAAAGACTGCATTCAGAACACGCTATGGGCATTACGAGTTCCTTATGATGCCATTCGGACTGACGAACGCGCCAGCGGTATTTACGGATCTGATGAACCACGTATGCAAACCATATCTTGATAAATTCGTGATTGTATTTATCGATGATATCCTGATTTACTCACAAACGAGAGAAGATCACGAGCAACACCTCAGAACCATTTTGGAACTACTGAAGAAAGAGAAACTTTATGCAAAATTCTCCAAGTGCGAATTTTGGATTCGCGAAGTACAATTTCTTGGTCACGTTGTGAATGAGAAGGGCATTCATGTAGACCCAGCCAAGATAGAAGCAATAAAGAATTGGGAAGCCCCCAAAACCCCAACTGAAGTTCAACAATTTTTGGGCTTAGCGGGCTATTACCGACGATTTATCGAGAATTTCTCCAAGATAGCTCAACCGCTGACGACCCTTACGCAGAAAGACAAGAAGTACAACTGGGGTGATAAGCAGGAAGAAGCCTTCCAACTGCTCAAAAATAACCTATGTGATGCACCGATACTATCCCTAACCGAAGGCACTGAAGACTTCGTAGTATACTGCGACGCTTCGCATCAAGGTTTGGGTTGCATGCTCATGCAACGCCAAAAAGTCATCGCTTACGCTTCAAGACAGTTAAAGGTGCATGAAAGAAATTACACCACGCATGACTTGGAGCTAGGCGCTGTGGTATTCGCCTTGAAGATCTGGCGACATTATTTATATGGTACACGATGTATAATCTTCACATATCACAAAAGCCTGCAACACATATTTGATCAGAAGGAATTAAACATGCGTCAGCGACGATGGGTCGAGCTGCTGAACGATTATGACTGTGAGATTAAGTACCATCCTGGAAAGGAAAACGTTGTAGCAGACACGTTAAGTCGAAAAGAAAGGGTTAAGACCCTAAGGGTTCGAGCATTGGAAATGACTATCCGAAAGAACCTCACTACACGCATTCGTGACGCACAACAAGAAGCCCTTAAGGCAGAAAATCGTAGAGCTGAATACCTCCGAGGTATGCTGAAGAATTTGGTGCCAAACAAATAGGAAACCTTATACTTTAAGGGGCGTATTTGGGTTCCGCTCTATGGCGGTATTCGAGAAGTCATCCTTAATGAAGCTCACAAGTCGAGATACTCGATCCATCCAGGATCGGACAAAATGTATCAAGACTTGAAGGACTACTATTGGTGGCCGAGACTTAAAAGCGATGTTGCTATTCACGTTGGAAAGTGCCTAACCTGTGCTAAGGTTAAGGTTGAATATCAGAAACCATCTGGGCTACTGCAACAACCAGAGATACCCATGTGGAAGTGAGAGCAAATCTCAATGGACTTCATAACAAAATTACCCAGGACCCCTAGGGGCCACGATATGTTATGGGTGATAGTTGATCGATTGATGAAATCTGCGCATTTCCTACCGATCCGAGAGAAGGATAGCACTGGAAAGCTTGCTGAGTTGTACTTGAAAGAAATCGTGGCACGTCATGGAGTGCCTATCTCAATTATTTCAGACAGAGATGGACGTTTTGTCTCAAGGATCTGGCAATCCTTTCAGGAACCTTTGGATCTCAACTAGATCTAAGCACGGCCTTCCATCCGCAAACAGATGGCCAGAGTGAACGAACCATACAAACGCTAGAAGATATGCTTCGCGCATGTGTTATGGACCTAGGCGGCAGCTGGGATACTCACCTACCTTTAGTTGAGTTTTCCTACAATAACAGTTATCATACAAGCATAAAAGCCGCACCGTTCGAAGCTCTGTATGGCTGCAAGTGCCGCTCACCATTATGTTGGGTAGACGCTGGAGACATAAGTATGGTTGGTCCTGAACTTCTTCAAGAGACAACCGATAAAATCATACAGATCCGAGAGCGCATTAAGGCGACTCGAGATCGACAAAAGAGCTACGCTGATCGAAGGCGAAAATCTTTAGAATTCGAGGTGGGAGACAAAGTTTTGTTGAAGGTCTCACCTTGGAAGGGCGTAGTAAGATTCGGAAAACGTGGAAAGCTGAACCCACGATACATCGGACCATTCAAGATCTTAGAAAGAATTGGTACCGTGGCATACAAGTTGGAATTACTGGAAGAACTTAACGGAGTACATGATACGTTTCATGTATCCAACCTCAAGAAGAGTCCAACCCAAGAAACAGTGATCATCCCTACGGATGAAGTGCATATTGATGACAACCTCCGATTTACAGAACAACCCATTGTGGTTACAGACTGGAAAGTCAACAAGACCCGAAGGAGTAGTGTCAAACTTGTCAAGGTATGTTGGAACTCTAAGCACGGACCCGAGTACACGTGGGAACGTGAAGACCAGTTTAAAGAAAAGTACCCCCACCTGTTCAAGAAAACTCCTGCGAGAGTTAGCTCAGCCTGAATTTCGGGACATAATTCTTTTAACGGGGGGAGACTGTGACAACTAACACAAAACCGGTAATTTCTGTACAATTTAATTAATACTTAATAACTGCAATTATGTGCTTAAATGTCAACATTGTCTGATTACATGCTATACATCTAAATTCATGCATGTTTTATACTACAAATATTGCTTTATGCATTACTATTAGCGTTGCGTCAGAAATACTAGTAAACTCGCCGGTAAGACACATTGTGTCAGCAATTCTGTAGAAAGCAGTCAGACAGTAGAATTGGGGCCTAGGAGTAGGTCAACGTCTAAAATACATTGAAACCCAAGAACGTATACAAGGGTTAACATATAGACTTTCCGGAAACTAAAATACGCACTGAAAAGCACCCGAAACTCACTTTAAATGCTGAATTTCATATATTTCAGCAAAATTCAGCATCGTAACAAGTTAGTAACATGTAAAAATACGACTAGATGGTCCTGAATGTTTTCCTAAGTGTCAGGAATTGAAAGTGTCACAAAAGGGTACATAAAGGACACTAAACGGTGCAATTTAGCACTTTAACGAACCGGTATCTAACTGAACAACCGGACACTACCCGAAACATCAAAATTATCTAGAAGCATCATTTTAATGTTTCTGAGCTAGTTATGATCCCCAAACACCATAACACCTCTTATAACATATTAACACATTAAATCCCTAATCAAGACACTTGAAACCTAACTTATTTATACAATTAGTGATTGGAAATTACACTTTACCCCCCCCCCCTTTTTAAAGTGGACAGTCATGGAGTGGCCCCATCAAAAATCTTTCCTTGATTCACCAAGATCCCATTTGATTTTCCTTGGATTCACTAGAGATCTTGCATGTACTATATGAAACACTATACACATTGGTTAATACATGAATTATGGTTATAAGTAAAGCAACCCATTTCACCTTCTCCACACCAACACATCTTCTTCCTCTCCTCCCATTCTCGGCCGAGATCACCACCCTACACCACCATCATTCTTCAATCAAGTTCATCCATTCCAAGGTGATCCCAAGGTGTAAGGAGCCATACAAAGAAGCTTGGTGGTCTTGGATCTTGAAGGACCTCTCCCATTTTCTTTTATCCAACCCATTTGTCATCTTCAACCTCTTGTGTTCTTCCCTAGCCTTGTGCTAGTAGTAAGGCCCTTATAATCCCTTGTTATTTCATATTTAGTTGGTTAAAAGATGATGGACATTGTTAATCTTGAAGAACACTAAAGAACATGATCATAAATCTTTAACATAAGCCTTTTAACATATGAAATCATGTTGATTTGTGATTATTTGCTTCTTGATGATTGATGATTTGTGTTAGTGATGTTAGACATCATAAGAAACCTACTAGATTGTGATTAAACACATGATCTAGTAAGTTAAGGTGATGATCTTTTGAAAGACCAAGATGATCATACCTTATATACATGAACTTGAATGACGAAATTTGTTTTCATATGTAAAGATGATTTAAATAAAATACAAATCTTGTAAATAGATGATTACAAAAATAATTTTCTCAAGAAACAAAGTTTAATTATAAGATTTACAAATTCATGGTTTCTAAGTAAACTAATCATATTTTTAGTGTTTAAACAAGACTAGAAACATGTTTGTAACAAGAAGAATACAAAAGAAATAATTTTAGAAAAATCATCTTACAAGTTGTAAAGGACTAAATCTTTTAATAAAGTGATTTACAAACAAATAACCATGTTTTT
>JARYGA010032301.1:0-25937 GCA_030545235.1 Helianthus tuberosus
AGTGAGTGTAGGGATATAAGGGTTGTGGTACCGCGTCTCTAGGGATAAGATACACTGATTCGGATGTGCCAAAAACGTACTTTAAGTACCAAACACAGCACTTTAATAATTAACCAGCTTCTAGCTGACTAGTAAAGTGCCAAAATATGGGAAACATATCACTAGACACTTTCTACAGTGTCGGGAAAACAAATTGTGTCACTAAAAGTAACAATAACGACACTTTAAAGCTTTTGTAACGCTTTAACGGATTACTATCCAACCGAACACCCGGACTTTACCCGGAACATGAAAATATTATTATTTTCACTATTTATAATTTTCTGAGCCAGTTAGGGTCTCTGATTACCCTAACACCCGCCATAACGTGTAACATATTAGTAACGGGGTTAATTACTTAACTTAACTTGGTTTAACATAACCATTCCCTAACTACCTAGTTTGGATCGAACCAACCCCCCACCCACATCATAACCGTCCCCTAACCTTGGGGAGACACACATGGTACTTGTGATTTGGCTAAATCTTGGTTGTCTAGTATCTAAACTACATATTGACCATTGGGTAATACACATCTAATTTGCCTATAAAACAATACTTAAACACCAAGAACATTATCACTAATCAACACCACACTTCACTCTCTCCCTTGCTCTCTCTACCTCTCGGCCGAACACCCCACCCCCCATACACCCACCTTCGGCTCTTGATCACTACATTCCATCATCATACACACTTCACAAGTCGCATATTAGGAGCCTCGGAGCAAGCGGAACACGAAGGACCTCTACCGTTAGCTTTTATCCACCTCTTTTTCGTCAAGATCCTTCCCTAGCCCCGAGCTAGAGGTATAACACTTAAAACTTGTTTTTAAGCTTATCTAAAGTGGTTAAAAGAAATTATGTCGGTTGAATCTCGTTAACTTATGTTTTGATGCATCAAAGTCTACTAAAAATACTAAAAGTGGTGGTTAATAGCTCATAACTTGTGTAAAAGTTGTAGTATTTGAGATTTGTGTTTATCTAGACCCGATCTATGATGTGGTAGCTCGGATCTCCGTTTAACCCGACTTTGTAAGATCATGTATCTTCACATAAGCTCGTTTTTGGTTACCGCAAGGGTTAAAAGGCGAAACTCTACCACACAAGATGCATGAACTTGTGTAGAAATATTTTACTTGTGTAAAAGTAATTTAACTTGTACAATGGAGTTTAAAACTAGCAGATCTACGTATCTGCAAGTGGTATTTTTGAAGAACCACACATTTAAGAAACCATGTATTTTAAAGAAAGGATCTTACACTAACAAACATGATTTTATAAACCACAAGTGTGTAGACACTTGTGAAATGAAAAGATCCGACAAATAACTATTTTTGGGAAAAATGACTAGAAGTTGTAAAGACGGATTTCTCTAGTCACAAGGTTTTTACGAGATCAAAGTTACTTTATATAAAGATCTACATATATAAAGGGGATTTACACTATAGATTCGGAAAAACTGCAAGTTCATGCGATTATGCGATTTACATACTTATCGACTAGTTTGATGTGTCGGAAATTGTTTGTTTGGATAAAGAAGTTGCTGAGTTGATTTGTTAAAAGAAAATGATACGCTTGAAAGCGTGGCCACCTCCAGTTACAGAGGAAACTCTGGCGAAATTTTCCAAAAACCTAACACTTAGAATTATTTACACAACAAGTGTTAGAACTATTTTTGGACATATTTTCAAAACATAAATTTCGTCGGCACTATATTTTACTAAACATTCGGAGGTGGGGTTTTCACAAAGATTAACGTGATAAATATATTTGTCACAACACTGTTTATGATTATTTTGTGAAATACATAAATATTATTTTAGAGTGAAAATAATATTTACAAGCGTTAATGATTCCAAAACTTTACGAACGCTTCCACAAACATATAAGTTACACCAGTAATTACATTACCACAAGATTGATAAAACGTAACTTACGCACATGTATTGTATCCCCCATCCTTGGGAAGAAGAATAACTACCAAGTGTATACGGAACATAAACACGAAATAGTTGTCTAACTATTTCCCAAAGACATAAACTGTAAAGCTAAGGCACGGCCGTCCGTCTAATAGAATTAGCACTTGTAGGTCGTTGCACAGCTTACTGTATTGGAGACACTTGGTAGAGACGCGCATTCACTGTGAGTTCATGTCCCCCTTTTCTCTAACTGTTTTCAATTTACTTAACTGCGGGGGTGAAATACATGTTACTATGATTTACGAGTACTTTACAACGGTATGCTTAACGTAAGGAGGTGTTATACGATCATGTGAGTGGATAGGAACAACATGGGGCCATTAGTCCTCATGGAGGGACCGAGGGACAGGAGCGGTAGATCTATCTGGGTGTAGCGAGCCCAGCCCCCGGCCAAACTAGAAACGGACCGTGGGGTGACTTTGTCCACATACTTTGCCGTGGCGAAATCTGCTAGTTTTGAGTCTCCCTATTTGCACTTCACATATGTCAGTGGCCTTGCAAACCATTGGTGATCACAAGTCCTCTTACACTGCTACATACCACAACTATTTTTATACTCACAAGTGTTTTACATACTCACTTACACATGAACTCGCTCAACATTATTGTTGATTTTTCAACTCACATGTATTTCAGGAAATTAAAACGGATCTGGCACGGTATGGAACGTTTTCCGCTGCACTTGTCATGGAGTCATCAGGGTTTAGGGGATGTGTCTCTTTCCTGGACAAGACACAGTCCTTAAACCATGTTTATGTTATGTTATAAGTTGTAATGTCTACTGAACAAGGTTATGGTCGCATGTTAAAACAATGGTAATGTGTTTGATTTTCAAAACTTAATGGATGACTTGCATGGTTTTTAAATTCATATAGCTTGTTATGGTTAAGCTATGGTATTAAGAAGTCACACCAACATTAACCACGCTTCCGCAAAGCCAGGGTGTGACACACCATGGCTCTGATACCAATTGTAGGACCGAGTTTCGTGACCGAAACCGTGATTCTTGTGAGATCGGTTCAAGACGGGAGAGATTAGATATAAACAAACAACTTCTTTGTATTAATCCGGTAGTATAACATTACAAATCGGCCCGATTACAAGATAACCGAACTAATACCAAAGGAGTACACATCCGGGGAGAGACCAAGTGGTGATCTCTCCCGGTGAGGTCTCAAACCTCCTAAAATCTCCTTGTGTTGCAAATGGCAAGGGTTTTCTATTTATAGTCACACCCCTTGTCTTGCAAACACACACGGTCAACCGAATAACCCTCTCGTTTGACCACTTCAAACGAGCGGGTCTATACACGTTCGATAGACCGTTTCACTAACTATTACAAATTCAGCGTAAAATAAAACTAATCTATTCGACAAGCATCGGACACAAAATCTGCATCAACATGTATTACTAATGGTATTGTAAATTAAAGTGCAATTGTCTATTCCTGATAACGTATTACCGAATTTGTTGAAGTAATGATACATATGCACATGTGCATGGATAACTCTTACTCGAAAAAAAAAAGTTTTTTTTTTTTTTTTTTTTTATGAGAACGAAATATAGCGATTTTTTATTAAAAAAAAATAAAAAAAAATTTTTGAGTGCTTTTTTGATTTTTTTTAGATTTTATTTTGTGTTCACATTGGTTCTCGCGGTTCTCGCAATAAGGGTGGTTCTCGCATGAACCTTACCCTATATATATATATATATATATATATATATATATATATTTATATATATAGGGTAAGGTTCATGCGAGAACCACGAGAACAAATGTGAACACATTAAAATAAACCTATCCCATCACCACCTAAAAACCTAACCACCCCCACCCCACCACAACCCAAAAACCTAAACATCCCCCACCCCCACCCAAGAAAAAACAAAACCAATACCTCACAAAAAAAAAACCCAAAAAACCTAACCCTCCATGTGATAACTGGCCCCAAAACCGGTAATTTCCGTACTATTTTAATTATTATTTATTTCCTGCATTATGTGTTTACATGTCAACATTATGTGCTTATTTGATATGCAATTGAATTCATGCATGTTCCATATATTAACTGTCACATTATACAATACTTTAAGCGTTGCGTCGAATTGATTAGTAAGCTCACCGTTAGACAAGCTGCGTCAGCATGTCTGCAGAAAACAATCAGACAATAGATTTAGGACTTAGAAGTAGGTTCAACATCAAAAATACATTGAAAACTAAGTAGGTGAACAAAGGTTAATATAAACACTTTCCGGAAGCTAAAACCGACTCTAAAAAGTACCCGAAACGCACTCTAAATGCAAAATTCTGCAGAAATTCAGCAAAAACAACAAATAAACACCAAAATAACATGCAGAATTAAGGTTTAAATGTCCAGAATAACTTGTAAAGTGTCAGGAATGAAAACTGTCACAAAAGGTACTTCATACCTTGCAAAACTGTGCTATTTAGCACTTTAACGAACCGATAACCGAACGAATAACCAGACACTACCCAAAACACCAAAAATAGACTAGAAGCATTGTTTTAGTGATATGAAGCTAGTTATAATGCAAGAACACCTTAGAAATCATAAAAAAAAAAACATAAACACACTTAACCTTCCATTTAACCCCTAATTTACATCTTCTACCTTATACTTCCAAAAACTTACATATTACCCCCCCCCTCCATTCCATAACCGGCCCCATAGGGACCCACACCCACTTTTGCATTAAAATAATAATCTTGATACTTAGATATGGGACATGATAACTAGTGGGTAAAGAATTGTTAGAGAATTATAATAAGCAACCATAAGACCATTTTCTTCATAACCTTCATTTCAAATTTCACACAACTTTCTCTCTTCTCTCTTCCTCTACTCACGGCCACCACACACAACCCATACATCTCCATTTTCTTCATCATTCAAGGCAATCTAAGGTGATTCCAAGGTGTATGAAGATGATATAAGGAGGCTACAAGTGAAGGAAGTTCAAGGACCTTCTTGGAGAGCTTTTATCCACTCATTTTCTTCATTATTCATTCTTCTTGTGTTCTTTGCCACTTCCCTAGCCACAAGAGCTAGTGGTAAGTCTCTTACACTCATTTTTAGTCCATGTTCATGCTATGTACAAGTTACATAATCTAAGAACATAAACTTTTGAGGATGGTAACATGAAGATCTAACATAATCTAAATGAAAACAAGTTGTTTTGAGATTGTTTGATGTATGTGATGAAGTTGTGAATGTTGAATCTTGTGCTTTTGGTTAGATCCATCATGTGTAAGCTTGTTAGAAGCTTAGATCTAACAAGTTTAAGCATGGATCTTGAAAGATCCATGATGAAAGTTGATGATGAACATAAAGATCTTTAAAATGAACATAAAAAATGGTTTTAGAATATGTTTTTCATGGTTTTGAAACCCTAAAACTCATGGATGGTTTACTTAGTAAGTTAAAGTTTCATGAAAAGTTTGTTTAAAGTTAACAAGAACACTTGTTTTTAAAAGATCCTTGTATGTAAAGTGTAGATCTAAAATACTACACATTTTTAACAAAAATCAAGTTCATCATAAGGTTTTTCATGGTGATTTTAGTGTATGTTACTTGTGAAGTTTGTGGGAAATTGATTTTGATGATGAAAAGAAAATAAATAGATGTTTTTAAAAACATAGGAAACCTCCATTTTTAGGGGAAACTATGTCAAAATTTTTATAAAATTTTGACACTTAGAAAAATATAAGTTTTGGTGAAACTTATTCCCCAAAAATTCACCTAAAAATATTTACAAAGGTTTCCTAATTTTTATTCAAAATTACAAGTAAGAAGTAAGGTTTTCTTCAAGCATAAAAACAATATTAAGTATGTATATTTTTAGGGAAAAATATATATATTTAGTGGTCACAAGATTATGTGCTAAGTGTATATTATGTGTATTATATGTATTAGTATGTTAGGAACTTGAAAAATACATTAAATACTCCCAAGGATAATACTACAAAAAATACACATACAAATACTTAAGAAATACACAATAATACAAGTATACAAAATTACATATAAAAAGGATACCTGGACAAATACAAAATATATATATATCCATATACATATATTTCCTACAAAATTAAGGATTTGGACAATTATTGGACAAATTTATATATGCATGGACTTATACAAAAATTACTACAAGTGACGGAAGAATTATAAAATGTAACAAGTGACAAAAATAAGTAAATATATATATATTTAACAAAGTTTGACAAAATATATGTATAACCACTAAACCTTAAAAATATTATTATTTTTAAGAAATAAATTCCGGAAAGTAATAAAAATCAAAGAATTAATTTTTGGTTAATTAATACAAATATACAGGAACTTACACTTAAAATACAAGTATACTTTCCTAAGTATACTTACACCAAAAATAATATTGGGATAAAATATATATAATTTTTAACATATAACATTCTCAAATCCTACTTATACAAATATATATATTTTTGGGATAAAAATATATATAACAAATACAATATTAAATATAATGTGACATACATACACAAATGATACAAGAAACCATACATGTAAGATCCACTAAATCTAAATAGTAACTTGTACTTAGAGATTTACAAGTTAGGTGATTAACATACTTAGAACGTCTATAGGTCACGACACTCAAGTAGCAGAAGCCGGTGAAGCTAGACGCTCAAGACGCAAAACAGTGAGTTCATGTCCCCACTTTTAAACGTTTTTACTATTTTTAAACTTTGGGGAAAATACATGTACAAATGGTATGCTTTAAACAAAGGAATCATATGTAGATCATGTCAAGAATAGGGTATACGTAAGCACCATCAATCTAGTTTAGACCAAAATAACAGGGGTTAGATCTAATAGGTCCGGGCAGCCTCACTCTCTTGACAACACATAATCATGGAGTGTCTTGGGTCACAGTCGTAGGGTAAACGATGTTAAAAATCGCCTAGGTTTGGATGTTTCCTATGTCATCACATATGTTAATGTCCTCGCGAAACATTAGCGATCTCGATTCCATTTCATTACAATTTACAAACTTACAATTTACAATTACATACCATGCTTTTATACAAATACAAATGTTACATTTTACACAATCTGAATGAATTCACATAAATTTTTGTTGACGATTTTTAAACTTACATGTATTTCAGGGAATTAGTGGATAATGCTCGCGGGCTCCTTGTCAAGATGTTTAGTGTCTAACCTCCATTGCGATCTTTTGTGGATTTGTTTACTATATCCCACCTTCTGTGGCGATATAGGAAACAAAATATTGATCTTTGTTTTGAAATCGTGTTGTGAACTTTCAAACAATTATCTTTTATTTATGATGTAAACTTTAATCTAAATTCTGTATTTTGGAATAATTAAACTTGAATGGCAATATGGAGTTTTTTTTTTTAAAATCATGTAGCATGTTTACTTATCGTATACAATGAGAACCACTCAGATCACACCTCGTGCTTCCACCTTTGAAAGGGGTGTGACAGATTGGTATCAGTGCTTCGATTGTAGTGAACCAGTATTCCTTCTCGAGTCTAGTCTACAATCCTTAGGATCCTCTCATGAAAACAATTTTTACAAAAGTTTTCATTGCATAAAACATTCTGCGACATCCACTACATAAACTTGTTTTTCAAGAATCAAGCAAGGACACTACGTGACTTAGGGTGCACAGAAGTAGCACTTATCTTCAATTAGGGACTACTTGCAACAATGTGTATAACTATATATATATATATATATTAAGTAAGTAATAATAATTAATATATGTAAAAATCATGGTATATATGTTACAGGTGTCGCAACCCCCGACCCCTATATCTTGGGAACGGGCGGCCGCGAACCAGTATCAGTGGTATCGGTGTTTATTAATTTGGCAGCGGGAATTACATCAGGACCGTAGTTAGCAAATATTTTATCAGAGTAAAACACCACATTTTTATAATAATAAATACATGGGAAAAAACCCAAGTTTTCATTACAACATATTTATAGGGATAAACCCTAATTTATTGATAGAAAATATCTTCTTTATTTAGTTAATTTTTATAGTCACTTTTCCAAGTCTTCAGTGCTGTCCAGCTGGCTTCTAATTTGCTTTCACATTTTTTTACCTGAAACGCGTTTAAAAATATTTTATCAGCAAGAAATACTGGCGAGTGAATCTCGGTTTAATCAAAACAGGTTTTATCATTTTACAGCATTGAGGGCAATCCAACAATTACATTTGTTTACATCTACTTTAATTACCACCCACGGCACTGTCAATCCAGACTTGTGGTAATGTTACTACTCACAGTGTAGTAACAAATTTTGTATACAAAACCCCAACATACCGACGATAATTGTAAAATTACAAATACTCAATCACTGTGAAATATAATTTAAAACATTTGAGGTTTTGTAAAAGCAGTTTATGTAAAAGGGAGATTACTCACAAAAAGGTTTACACAAAAAGAAGGATTAACTCACATTGCTAATTTAGGTACTTCCTTTGTGATTTCCTGGTTATAATCTATTAATTAAACAATGCACACGTGTTAGTATATGTTAGTGCATTTATGTCTATCGCCTCCGTCAATCCAGTTCGTAGCAGTTTCTAAAGAATACAAGCCTTTTAGTGCTATATTTAGAGTAAAAGGCAAGGTGGCATTTATGTAATTAATGAGAACTTTCATTAAGCCCCTTGGCCTATAAATAGGAACCTAATGCCATAGTTTAAGGACTTTGGAACTTTTGTCATTTGCACTTTTGGAGCTAGAGAGAGAATCTAGAGAGAGAAAGTGCTTAAGGTGATTCACCTTTCTTGTACAACTTTCAGATCTATCAATGGAATCACAGATTTAGTACGTCGTGTGTGTTCGGTCACATTCGTGTACGGATTCCGCACGTTACACGAGTCGGTTCGTAATCGTTCGAAGTCGAAAACCGGTCCTAACAAGTGGTATCAGAGCGGGAGCTCGATTGCACGGATCTAACACACAAATTCGCACGGAAAATCATCAGATCCAGATCCAATTTCATCCAGATTTGTCAAAATTTCTTCACTTTCTCATCTTCTTCACGTTTCTAACTGAAAAACGCAAAATTAAACAGGTTTTTACGGATAAAAATTGCTGAAATTTTAATATCTTGTGCGAAATTATCAGATCTAAAAACCTACAAATTTTCAGAACGTAATTCAAAGCGGTTTGAGAGAAATCTAGATTTTTGTGTTCGAAAAATATTAAAAAATAGCTGTTCATCATCTCTCGGATCACTATCCGATAAAAGTGAAATTTTGAATATTATGTGAAATCGTCGAGTGGCTACTCTCGGATCACCATCCGATAGAAGTGGATTCTTGCTGATTTGTTGCTATTGTCCAACTCTCGGATAGCTATCTGATCCACTTAACTCATTTAAATCTCATCCGTCACTTAGATTTTTGACAATCGTCGGATAGCTATTCGATACACAAATTTAACTCATCAGATCATTTGAAGTGCTCAAATTAATATTGGTCCAATCAGATTTTAAAAGGGTAAATTTGTGTCGGCCCTTTATCTCTTCAATCCATTTAAAGGAAATTGAATACAACAGTGACCCATCATCTTTTTAATAGTTGCAGCGTATAAGTCAAACGGCCCACTAAAAATTTCAAAAGCAATCAGAGTTGTAGGCTCAGAGTCGTCGGCCCAATCATATAATAGTACATGCGATTGTTATTATTACATCTTTAACTCTACAAGTTACACAAAGTCAATTAATCCAGAAGTCACATATTATCGGTCCAATTGAATCACATTGTATTTTGGATTAATAGCACAATTATTAGTTATCACATGACTGACCCATTTATCATACATGAGGTCCAATAGTAATTCATGCAAAAATTAAATGCTAATTCATGTGATCATTTGTCAGGCCCATGTGCAAAAAGTTAGAGGTCCAATAAGATTTTGTTTAGACTAAATATTGTCGGCCACACTTTGAAAGTCATATATCAATTTGTGTTTAAATCATCTGATCGACGTGAATAGTTGTCAGCCATATTTGCTTGTCCAAGTGTCGAGTGGCAATCCGTACGGATTGCCATCCGATCCCCCTCATACCTTCATATTACCTTTGGTGTTGCAAACTCTCGAGTGGTATAATCATCGGATAGAACTTCGGTCGCATCACCATCTGATCCTTGTGCATTTAATTCATTTTGTGTCAAAGTGTCGGATAACCGTTCGATCCACAGCATCTTGGTTCTTGAAAATTTTGAGGCAGAATCATCGATTGGCAAATCGGTCGGATCACAATCCGATCCTAATCCCATTCAATCCAATATCAATTCGTTTCATATTCTTTTGTTTCATAAAAGGGCAAATTACATTACTTGCAACAAATATTGTTCACGTGATAATCTGGGCCAATGTGTTGATTATTGAAAAGCCCAATAATCACTGCAATATTAGTGTCGGCTGTTTTGGTCCTATAAAATTATAACTTGACTGTGGTTCATTAATGCAAAATTCAAAGATGACTGCTTGTATGTGAAAGTGTGATTGTGGTCCAATTAGATTACAAAGAGTGTATGATATTTGGCGACCACTGTTGATGTTTTATTAAGGGTTGCATGTGTTTTAAAAAAAAAACAATAGGTCCACTAAGCTGTTGAATAATTCAAATATTGTTGATCATTTGTTGTTCGGCCCCCATTCAGACGAGATAAAGCTTTCAGGCCCATTTGACTTCAGTTTTTGGCCCAATCACTGTTTTTGAGTGTTATAGATTGTCGGTCATTTTCAAGAGTGTTTGTCATATATATTCAGATTTGTGGTTCAATAACAAGTTGCGGCCCCTCATATTTGGTTTGAAATTTAAAAAAAAATGTTTCTTCAAGGTTTGATAATGAGACCAATTAGATTGATCTTAAAGCAAACATTCACGTGATCTGACATCGACTCATTTGATTGTTGAATATAAATTCATCCTGAAACGTGTCCGCAAATCTTCGACAGGAGTCCTAGATCGATTACACCATCACACATTTTCACATATTCATTTCGTTTAAACTGATCGCTTATTTGTTTGTTTGAAGGTGATTCGAGGTAATATACAAGGTGCAAATATCAAGACACAATTCGAAGATGTCGGACGTTGGCGAAGAGTTTTACAACACATTTTATAATGGTTTCACTTCTGAAACAAAGTCGGAAACAAGCAACATTTCAAAAACGATTTCAGATAGTTTGAAATATGATAATGTATACGGAAATCAACAAAAGTGACGTGTGCGTATATATACATAATATTGCAAGGAAATTACACACGAATTGGTTTTAAATTTATAAAAGTGATTATTACTTTAACATCAAAACACATAACGAAAGAGGCAAGTGTACCCCGTCATATATATAGTAAAGTATCGGTAAGAACCAAGTATTGATCCAAGGAAATGGGCGGAGAAATAATACTAGACCTTTGTCACTAAACTACCGGTAAAAACATAAGTTTTGTGATTTTTAATAAACTAAAGTAAGCATAAACAAATACTTATAAAACATAGTAGAAAATAGATAAATAGCCTTGCTTAATACACAACCAAAGCATGTCAACTAAGTCGGTTTTGGCACTAGAAGCATTCGGTCAATTTTCCATTTTAAGACAATTAGTATCCCTTTCGGGAATCCTAACATGACAATCATTCGGAAAGCTAAAACGATAAACACACTTTAACCACCTAAAATTGTTCTTTAACGTGCAATTGATAAATGTCTATGAAAATCTCTTAAAAATAAGTTAGTCATCCGTTAGGAGTTTTCTAACCGCACTTAATCAAGGAAAGCGACACCGATAAACACAATGCAACCACCGAGACAAGCATAAACTAGATTAAATCACAACCGAGTTCATTTTACAAATCTTACACATAAATTCACCAAGATAGCAATTTTGGCCTAAACTACTAACTAAGTTAACAAATCATGACAAGAATTCATAACGACACCATTTAACCCGTTTAGGTCCTTACGTGACGGCAAGCTTTCTTGATTAACAATAATTACATTTTATTAAATCACTAACCATTTCTAGTATCATGATGCACACATTTAAACCAAGCTAAACTAGTTAACCAAGTTCAAAGTTTACTAATACAAGATTAATTAAGCTTCATTTTTCAACTATCTTAACTAACCAAATACTAATCATCCAACACAATTACTTATAATCAAGAAATCAATATCAATAACAAGGTTGCAAACTAATCATCAAAGAAAGATTAACATAGAAAATACTTCCAAATGTCATTACAAACAAAGATTAACATACTAATGATTGTAATCAAACAAGGGATTGTTGTGTTTTTGCCCAAAGGCTACAATAATACATAAACATTAATCTAAATGCTTGAAAGATTAACAAAATCATGGAAAGATTAGAAAACCAAACCATAAACAACCATAAGATTAAGAATCCGGATAGTAATTGAGCTAAACGAGACAATGTGGCTTGAATCCGGGTGAAAGCAGAAGCCTCCGGAGCCTGAAAATCTCCTGAATTGCTCTCCAAAATTCCAAAGTTACGAGCAGAATGTTTCTACAAGTTTTTATATTCTTTCGGTTTCGCACGGTCGTGCGTCCAGTTGCACGACCGTTCACTTTAATGTATTATTGGAGGTATGGTGCACCATACCGCATGACGTCACAGATCTTGACCAGTCGTAGGTCACGCACGGTCGTTCTTCGTATCGCACGACCGTTCCATTCCGGGATCTTGTTGCACGAGCTGCTGCACTGATCCGCACGGGGTGCAAATTATGGCACGACCGTGCGTCACCGGGCTGGCCTTGTGTGCCTTGCACGCCTAGTCGCACCCTCGTTCATTGCCGGGCTGATCATCATTTGTCGGAGATGCACGGTCGTGCATTAGGTCGCACGACCGTTCCATATGCCCAGGTCAGTTTTCTTAACAGAATGCTCGCAGCTTCGTCGTTTTGTCCGGAAAGTCCTAGTTTTCGCTATCATCTTGTTTGGTATGTTGTTTTAGGCCTGTAAACAAAAGTGTAGATGATTAAGCATCCGAATGACGGTTTTACGGCCGAAAACGCATAAAATAGGGGTAAAACGGGGGACTAAAATATGTGTAAATTAGCGAATATCAAATCTCCCCACACTTGAACCTTGCTTGTCCTCAAGCAAGCTAAACTAAAATGTAATAAAAGATAGAACCAAACAAGAACGATAATTTACACAATATTTTATTGAAAACAACTATAAACGGTTTGCCAGTTTTTCGAAAGACGACATCAAAAGACTCAAACCCAACAAGCATATGCAAATATATATCGACAACCAAAAAGCCGTGACTTCACATTTAATTGACTTAACATGTTAATCTTCACACAACTCACAATGTTCACACACACTCGGTTTTTTTATGAAACATACATAAAATGTGTACGTGGAAACACTCAACGCCTCGTCAATGAAATATGTAATATCATAAGCTTGTCATAAGATCTCGTCTCCACCAACTAACATGCGAAAAAGTGTAAATCAAGAGGTCTTTACGGGTTATAACGTTAGGCTTGGGCGAAGGGTATGGAAATGGATATTTAAAGTGGCGAAAATGGTTAAAACTCGGTAGTAGCGTTTAACTAGCAACAAACAATACAACTATACATACAAATTCCTTAAAAAGGAGACTATTGTGCAATCGAGCTAATCAACGATATTTTAACATTTAAGCATTCAAAATTGCTCGATTTTCGTCGACTTCACCCAATTTTAGGGTGTTTTATTTTCTGTTTTTTTTTACAAGAAACTATATAAATAAACAATAAACTACAACAAACGCTAGTTAAACGATTATTTTGACCGAGTTTTAACACTAAAAAGGTTTAAAACATAAAAATGATAAATTTGGCTAAGTGGGTGATAATGTGGGTAAACAAAGGTAAACGGGAAGGCTCGACATGGTTAATCCTAAAGGGTAATATAAGGTTTACGGGAAGCACAACACAAAGAACATGGTTTACAACAAAGGGGTAATCTAAGTGCCTCTATCACTTCTACACAATTCCGCAAGTTCATGGTCTTAACAAGCACACTAGTGACAAGTTCTAAATTACACATAACATCCGGCTCACTCCTATATCCGAAATGAACAAATATATAACAATATCAAGGCTCAAATATGCTCACATAACGGAAGGAATGGGTAAAAGTGTGAAAACTATCATGTAAGTCTTTCTTTGTTTGTCACGCTTTCCGGTTTCCTTTTTCAAAAATATTTTGCTTGTCGAGTTTTTATCAAGTCCGACGCTTTCTAAAACACAACCAACCGGTTTATTTACTAAAATATATACACAATACAGGTATTTTTGAATGATTTTTTCTGATTTTCTGATATTTTTTATATATAAAGGACAAACAAAGTTAACAAAGTTAACCCCCTCCCCACACTTGAACTTCGCATTGTCCCCAATGCGAGACCCGAAATATAGAGAAAAGGATAATAGTACTCCCCTCAAGATGATGTTGATGCAACGAGACTTCCGAAGCTGTATATGTCACATTCTCCGGTCCAAGATATTTCGGATCTGCAAGTATGTCACATGAACACCAAAACAGAACAGAAACAGAATAAACATAAATAAACCATAATGTACATAAATATAAGACTAACATCCAAACAAATACAAGACATAAAGTAAATTGTTTGAAAACAAAATACAATCTGAGGGTGTTGAAATAACAAACAAAATGAACACCCAAAATATAAAGTACTGAAATAAAAACAACCACCAACAATCAATACCACCGACTCCTATGCGTCATCACCATCATCGTCTCTAGTAAAGGACGGACCCGCATCTCCGTAACCAGGTGGGTTCCACGGTGGGAACTATGGAGGATGCTGAAAGTAGTTGGGATATGCATGATGCATCTCCCCAAACAGATATGAAAACCCAGCACTTACTCCCTGATATAAACTATCCTGGTTTGCCCGAAGCTGATCCCGAGCGGCCCTAATCTCGTCCTGTCTAGACCGGATCTGGTCAATATAAACCCCATGCTGTTCCTGGTTAACTAGCATCTGCTGGAACTGCTGATAGAACTCGGGCCAATCCTGATGCTGGTGGAATGCATGGTGCTGCGGTGAATGTGGTGGTGTCGGTGGATGTGGTACGTGCTGCTCATCATGCTGCTCCTGGTCATGCATCACTTCATCCTCATGTTCTTCCACAGCTGGAGGCAACGGGTCCCAGACCTTGTTGTTCAACCCTTTCAATCTATCCCCGTGAGGCAACTCAACAATCACTCCCATCGCCTTCAGTGACCTAATGTCAACATAAACACCCTCGGTTATCAGAGTGAGACCCTGAAGTACCTCGTCAGTCATCAACTCCAGATTATAAGCAATTTCGGTCACGTACTGACCGCCGTGGATTTGACTGTTGGGCTTCCGCCCCGAGCACTTCACGAAGTATTCCGCCATCCTTGCGGCTAGGTTGATATGGACTCTCTCAACCAGCGCATAGAGGAAAATCAAATCTGGTGTTGCACAGTTCCCAAGACTGTCCATGCGCCCGCAAATTGTGTGGCTGAACACATGGTGCATCACTCGCACCAAAGGATCTCTCAGTCGTGAAGCCTTCGACATTCATGGGTCATAAGGGTCACCAATAGCATTTTCAGCCCAAAACTGGTTCCGTGCCTCATCAGTCGGAAAAGTGAACTGATCTGTGAAGACATCGGAGTCCATGTCTTCTCTTGTGTAGATCCCGAGCTTCCTCCCCAATCGACCCACCGTCCAACTATGCCATTTTCTACCCAACCGGAAAGCTATCTGCTCCTTGTAGCGGAATTTGGGCCTTCTATGAGCAACCGGCTTCTCATAGGCATAAGTTGAAAAGAACTCTATTGTCAGCTCAAGGTAGACGGGTCGGTTGATGGATATTAAGCGGGCAAGTGGGTAAGTGAGCATGCTGTCAAGTCTGTCACTCTGGTTTAGCTCCCCCATAACTTCCCAATCCAGCCACCGTGGGACTCTGAATTGCCCCGGCCTTGCCCATAAGGCGTCCCGTCTCGGGATGCAAAGAGCCTCTCGTTCATCTTCGGGATCAAATTGCAGAAAAGGATGGTCCATCTGTATGAGAAATAACGTTAGAAAGATGGAATCAGGAAAATTTTTAATTGAAAACAGCCGAGCAGCGAGTTAAGAAGAAACTGTGAATCTGATCTGGGCCTGTGGCACGGTCGTGCGACGAGACGCACGGTCGTGCGTCGCCGATAACAAACAACAGTTGCCCAAATCCGTCGGAACTGCACGGCGTGCGACTAATGGCACCACCGTGCAACACCGACCAACAGCAGATATCGTGAATGTCTAGAATCACACGACCGTTCCATACGAGGAACGTCCGTGCGACACCTGTTCTGCAGATTTCAAACCCCTAAACTTCGAATAGCCTGATTTTCTCAAAATCAACACGTTTTTTGTTCAAACAGGGGTCAGAAACTTAACCGGATGTTCACGATACGAATGGTTCTTACAAGGGTTAGGGTTTCAATTTGTTTATGAAGAGAACCCTAAAAGGCCTTGAAGAAACGGATGAATCTACCCTAGAAAGCGAAAAAAAAGATAACCTACATGAAGGAACGTACCATGCGAAGTAGGGTGTGAAATCGTGCGAAGAACCGTGCGATTTGAAGAGATATCGCTCTGGAACGGCTACAGATGGCTACGGTTCGCGAATGAAGGGAAAAGAAGCAGATGGGGGTTTTTATATTGTGCAAAAGACCAAACTGCCCCTGCCTCTCTCACGGTCGTGCGACAGCTCGCACGGTCGTGCGTCACCTACATTTTTCAAACCTGCAGCATGTTCTCGGAGATGCACCGGGGGTGCGACTCACCGTGCCAGCTAGCTCGGAAACGCACGGTCGTGCGACTCGTGGAACGACCGTGCAACAGCTGCAGATCAGAATTTTCCGCAGAAGCCATTTCCAGCAACTCTTTTGGCCGTTTCTCGCCATTTTTTCAACACGCTAACTGTTTTAACAATATTGCAACACAAAACCTTTGCCCGGCACGTATGAAACTTATACAAACTAACGGAAACTACCTAACATACCTAAATTACGCTAAAACAAGAAAAACACCTAAAAAGACGATACTACATTTTTTATCTGCGAGTCAGTAGCGTAGACTCTCTCCTCCCCACACTTATGATGTGTGCGGGGTTTGGAGCTCAATTACCTCCACCGCCGACTCTATCGGCCCGACAACGTAGAACTTCAACCGGTGACCATTTACCTTGAATGTAACGCCATCCGCGTTCTCTATTGCAACAGTACCATACGGAAATACCTCCTTAACTGTGTATGGTCCTGTCCAACGTGAATGAAGCTTCCCAGGAAATAAGCGCAGCCGTTAATTGTACAGAAGAACAAGATCACCCGCTTGGAATTCTTTGTGGTCCTTCAAGCGTTTGTCGTGAAGTTTCTTCGTGCGCTCTTTGTAGAGTACAGAGCTTTCATAGGCTTGTTGTCGCAATTCTTCCAATTCATGAATTTGGAGAAACCGGGCTTCACCTCCGGTTTTAAGGTCCAAATTCGCGGTTTTCAAAGCCCACATAGCCTTGTGCTCCAACTCCACCGGTAAATGGCATGCCTTTCCGTATACCAACCTAAAGGGGGTGGTCCCTATAGGGGTCTTATAAGCTGTACGGAATGCCCACAATGCTTCCTCAAGTTTGTCCGACCACTCCTTACGGTTTGCACCAATAGACCGCTCAAGGATGCGCTTAATCCCACGGTTCATGACTTCCACCTGCCCGTTCGTCTGCGGATGATAGGGCGTGGACAAACGGTGATGCACACCGTATCGGGACAAAGCCTTTTCAAGCTGTGTATTACAAAAATGAGTCCCTCTGTCACTAATGAGCGCTTTCGGAGCGCCAAATCGGGAGAAGAAACTCTTTAAGAATCTTACGACCACCCTGGCATCATTTGTGGGTAAGGCTTGCGCCTTCGCCTACTTTGATACGTAGTCAACTGCGACCAGGATGTATTTGTTACCTCGTGAGGGGGGAAACGGTCCCATGAAGTCTATCCCCCAAACATCAAAGACTTCACAAACTTGTATCCAGTTCTGGGGCATTTCGTCGCGTGCCGATATGTTCGTCGCCCTCTGACAAGCATCGCACGCTTTCACCCAACTCTGCGCGTCACGGAAAATTGTCGGCCAGTAAAACCCGGAATCCAACACCTTCCTCACAGTGAAGTTGGCTCCGTGGTGGCCTCCGGTAGGTCCCTCATGACACTGGCGCAGAATATCGGTCGCCTCAGTCCCTGATACACATCTTCTGATCACCTTATCAGCACCCACCTTGAATAGAAAAGGGTCGTCCCAAATGTAATGCCTGATATCGGAAAAGAATTTCCTCTTTTGCTGGTGAGTCAACCCTTTAATCAGAATTCTACAAGCAAGGTAGTTCGCAAAGTCGGCGAACCAAGGCGACTCATCGCATATCTCTACACCCATCAAAGACTCGTGTGGGAAATTGTCATTGATTGAATCCCAATGCGAGTCCTCGATATCTCCATGTTCTAACCGAGATAGATGGTCAGCCGCTACATTCAAAGCACCCTTTTTATCTTAGATTTCGATATCAAACTCCTGCAGCAACAAGATCCATCTGATTAGACGCGGTTTAGCGTCCTGTTTGCTGAAGAGGTATCTAATGGCTGCGTGATCAGTATACACAACGGTTTTCGAAAGCACTAAATACGATCTAAATTTATCAAATGCGAAAACGACCGCCAAGAGCTCTTTTTCAGTCATGGTGTAATGCTCTTGAGCGTCGTGAAGAGTTTTGCTCGCATAATAGATCGGGTGAAAGTGCTTTTCTTTCTTTTGACCCAGAACGGCCCCTATAGCGTAATCACTCGCGTCGCACATAATTTCAAACGGCAGACTCCAGTCCGGTGCAACTAAAATAGGGGCCTCAATCAACTTTTGCTTGAGAAGGTCAAAAACCCTCAAGCAATCATCTCTAAATATGAACGGAGCGTCTTTCTCCAAAAAACGGGTCATAGGCCTAGCGATTTTTGAAAAGTCCTTTATGAATCGCCTGTAGAACCCTGCATCGACTTTAGCTGGATCGACTTCCATGCCCGCATGAGAAATCTTGTGTCCCAGAACTATGCCCTCCTTCACCATGAAGTGGCATTTCTCCCAGTTCAGGACCAGATTCGTCTCCTCACACCTCTTTAACATCTTTCTCAAATTTTCCAAGTAATGATCGAAGGAATCCCCAAATACCGAAAAATCATCCATGAAAACCTCCATGGAATCCTCGATCATGTCATGGAAAATTGCAACCATGCATCTCTGGAAGGTCGCTGGTGCATTACACAACCCAAAAGGCATCCGCCGGTAGGCGAATGTGCCGAACGGGCAGGCAAAAGTTAGTCTTCTCCTGATCCTCAGGAACGATAGGAATTTGGAAGTACCCAGAGAACCCGTCCAAGAAATAGTAATACAACTTCCCCGAGAGACGTTCCAACATCTGGTCGATGAATGGAAGCGGGAAGTGATCCTTACGAGTAGCATCGTTGAGTTTGCGGTAATCAATGCAAACTCGCCACCCAGTGACGGTACGGGTAGGAATTAGTTCATTCCTATCATTTGAGACTACAGTCATACCACCTTTTTTAGGTACAACCTGCACTGGACTAACCCACACAGAGTCGGATATAGGATAAATCATCCCGGCATCCAACAACTTAATCACTTCTTTCTTCACCACATCTTGCATATTTGGATTTAAACGCCTCTGATGCTGTGCACATGGTTTATACTCGTCTTCCATCAGAATCTTGTGAGTACAGAAAGAAGGATTAATGCCCTTAATATCCATGATTTTTCATGCAATGGCTCTCTTATGAAGTCTTAGAACCTCAAGAAGCTGATTCTTCTCAACCTTTTCCAATGATGCCGAAATTATGACCGGCAAGCGACGCTCCTCGTCAAGAAATGCATACTCGAGATGTGGCGGGAGTTCTTTCAACTCCAAAGACGGTGGATCTTCAACCGACTATTTTGCTTTCTCTTCTTCTACATGAACAATTTCAAGAAATCTCTCCGGACTCTGGGAACCATCGTCACCAATCTGATAGACTGGCTGCTCGAAATCGTGGCCCTCCTGCGTAATGCCAATCAGGTCCCCACACGACAGACGTGTGTCCGAATCAATCTCGTCAACAGTACCTTGAAAATGAGAGCACACACATGCATCGACAATGTCGACGTAATAAAGCTTGTCATCGTGACATTGCGGATGCTGCATCGATCTTTTGATATCAAATGTCACGTGCTCATCATTCACTCGGAGCATGATTTGGCCAGCTGCCACATCAACAATCGTCCTCGCTGTATTGAGGAAAGGGCGTCCAAGTATCAAAGGTACTCTTGAATCCTCGTCCATGTCAAGAATAACAAAATCCACGGGGAAAACAAATTTATCGATTTTTACAAGCATGTTTTCCACAAATCCACGCGGATACTTGATTGAACGGTCTACCAACCGAATGCTCATCCTAGTAGGTGACGGCTCACCCAGATCCAGTTTAGTAAAAACCTTATAAGGCATAAGGTTGATACTTGCTCCCAAGTCAGCCAATGCATGGCTAACAGACATGTTTCCAATCAAACACGGAAGCGTAAAACTACCCGGATCTCCCATTTTCATGGGCATACGGTTTTGTAGAACGGCAGAACAAGTTTCATTCATCACCACACATGATATATCCTCGAGCTTCTGTTTATTCGAGAGGATATCCTTAAGGAATTTCGCATACTTTGGCATCTGGGCCAAGGCTTCAACAAACGGTATATTGATGTGTAGTTGCTTAAACAACTCAAGGAACTTACCGTATTGTTCTTCGTTCTTCTGCTTCTTCAGCCTGCCTGGATATGGTACTGGAGGAGTGTAATCTTTGACCGGCTCCTGGACTTGTGCTGTACTTGATGGGCGTAGCCTGGCTTACACCTCGTCCGGTGTGTCAGTCGGGACCGCTTCAGTGATCGGTGATGAGTCCGATATGACGGGTCTGGTAGTTTTTCCACTCCTGGTCATGATCGCATTCACATGCCCACCCGGGTTTGGTTCTGTATTGCCCGGAAGACCACCCTGGGTTCTTTTAGACATCATCTGTGCCAGCTGACCAACCTGATTCTCGATATTTTGAATCCAGGCTTTGTGACTCCTCATTTCTCCCTCGTGAGAAAGAAAACGATCCTCGCTCTGTTGGTAGCGTTTTTCAGCCAACTGATTCGCACTCGAGGAGCTAGTAAGAAGCTGAGCCATCATATCCTCCAACTTAGAACTAGACTGAAGGGCCTGCTGCTGGGAGCTACTCCCAGTGCCCTGATTCTGATACGAATATGGACGCTGTTGGTAAGGTTGGTTGTATTGCTGGAACTGCTGACCCTGACCTTGCTGTTGCGCTGGAGCGCGCGGAGTGAATCCCAAAGGATTTTGATTACCTGTATCCGCTCGCCACCCAAAATTTGGGTGATTTCTCCAACCGGGATTATAGGTATTGCTGTACGGGTTGTTCTGCGGCCTCACCTGATTACTCACAAAATCTACCTCTTCGTGGCCCTCATAGGCGACTCCCTGAAAGCACGCACCAGGCTCATGTGACACTCCACACTGGTCACATCCCGAGCCAGCTTGCGCAATCATCTGGGACCTGTCGAATCTCGATGCAAGAGCTGAGATTTGTGCAGTAATGGCTGTATAGTCGTCTATAGCATGAACTCCTGCGCGAGATGATGATGATGATGCCCGGCCTCTATCTCCTTCCCGACGTGAGCTGGATTTCAACGAAACTTTTTCTATAATATCGTACGCTTCAGTCGGCGTCTTAGTTCCTAGATCGCCTCCCGCATTCATGTCTAATCGCTCCTGCGTATTGTAACTGAGCCCCTGATAGAATGTCAACACCAGCTGTCTCTTGGAGAAACCATGATGTGGCACATCAATCAACAAATCCTTGAATCTCTCCCAAGCTGCATGCAACGACTCGCCCTCATCCTGGCGAAAGGAAACAATTCGGTTCCGTAGCTTGTTTGTTTTCTCAGGTGGAAAATATTTCTGCATAAACTGCTCCGCCAATTGATTCCAGGTCCTGATGGACCCGGCTGGGAGTGACATAAGCCAAGCTCTAGCTTTGTCACGTAACGAGAATGGAAACAACCTCAACCGAATTGCATCCTACGAAACACCTGTAATCTTAAACGTGGAACAAATGTGGAGAAAAGTCGTTATATGTCGTCCGGGATCCTCATGCTCACGCCCGTCAAACTGTACTGAATTCTGCACCATATTAATAATACTAGATCTAATTTCAAAAGTAGGTGCATCAATAGTAGGTTGAAGGATACTCGGCTCCAGGCCTGCCCTTCCGGGTTGATTTGTCTCATTCAAAGGTCGCTCATCGTCCGCCATGGTTCTGTCTCCAGCTGCCCCGAAGCCTTCGGCTTCAGCGAGTACCACCTGCTCCCGCTCACCAGATGCGAGCAGTAGCCCAACCGCACGCCCTCTCGCACGAAGACGTCTCCTAAGATCTCGTTCGGGCTCGTCTGACGGTTCAACAACTTCTGGAGCGGGGGTCGAGAACATCAACCTGCAAACGAAAAAATGACACAATGAATATTTTATTAATATAATAATGCTGTTTTTTTTTTTTGGCTGAAAAGAAACAGAATATTATTTAAAATGGGCTGAAAATTTAATAAAAATCCGAAAATGGGCCCGAAAATTTATAAAAAATCAACACAATAAGAATAAATCGAATCGGCTAATACAAAAATGATTTTAAGGTGCCGAAAACCCAAAGAATAAATGAATAAATAAATTCGGATACGAACAAATGAAAGGAATAAAAATTTACAAGTGTACAAAAATAATCTCGAAAATGAATAAATGAATTAAAAGCAAGAAATATTAACAAATAAATAATCAAGAAAATATACACAAATATTAACAAGTATATACGCCGATAACACAATGACTCGGGTCGTTCCAAAAACTCGCCATATCCCCGGCAACGGCGCCAAAAACTTGACGTGTGCGTATATATACATAATATTGCAATGAAATTACACACGAATTGGTTTTAAATTTATAAAAGTGATTATTAATTGAACATCAAAACACACACGAAAGAGGCAAGTGTACCCCGTCATATATGTAGTAAAGTATCGGTAAGAACCAAGTATCGATCCAAGGAAATGGGCGGAGAAATAATACTAGACCTTTGTCACTAAACTACCGGTAAAAACATAAGTTTTGTGATTTTTAATAAACTAAAGTAAGCATAAACAAATACTTATAAAACATAGTAGAAAATAGATAAATAGCCTTGCTTAATACACAACCAAAGCATGTCAACTAAGTCGGTTTTGGCACTAGAAGCATTCGGTCAATTTTCCATTTTAAGACAATTAGTATCCCTTTCGGGAATCCTAACATGACAATCATTCGGAAAGCTAAAACGATAAACACACTTTAACCACCTAAAATTGTTCTTTAACGTGCAATTGATAAATGTCTATGAAAATCTCTTAAAAATAAGTTAGTCATCCGTTAGGAGTTTTCTAACCGCACTTAATCAAGGAAAGCGACACCGATAAACACAATGCAACCACCGAGACAAGCATAAACTAGATTAAATCACAACCGAGTTCATTTTACAAATCTTACACATAAATTCACCAAGATAGCAATTTTGGCCTAAACTACTAACTAAGTTAACAAATCATGACAAGAATTCATAACGACACCATTTAACCCGTTTAGGTCCTTACGTGACGGCAAGCTTTCTTGATTAACAATAATTACATTTTATTAAATCACTAACCATTTCTAGTATCATGATGCACACATTTAAACCAAGCTAAACTAGTTAACCAAGTTCAAAGTTTACTAATACAAGATTAATTAAGCTTCATTTTTCAACTATCTTAACTAACCAAATACTAATCATCCAACACAATTACTTATAATCAAGAAATCAATATCAATAACAAGGTTGCAAACTAATCATCAAAGAAAGATTAACATAGAAAATACTTCCAAATGTCATTACAAACAAAGATTAACATACTAATGATTGTAATCAAACAAGGGATTGTTGTGTTTTTGCCCAAAGGCTACAATAATACATAAACATTAATCTAAATGCTTGAAAGATTAACAAAATCATGGAAAGATTAGAAAACCAAACCATAAACAACCATAAGATTAAGAATCCGGATAGTAATTGAGCTAAACGAGACAATGTGGCTTGAATCCGGGTGAAAGCAGAAGCCTCCGGAGCCTGAAAATCGCCTGAATTGCTGATGTAGGGTAAAATACACATATTTGTCCCATGTAAATTGTATAATTTTTATATAGGTTTTATTTGTTTTTATTTAGTTTTAGTATTATATTATATTATTTTGTGTTGGACCAGGTCCAGGTGCAAATGAAGCGAAAATGAGTAATATGGAAATGAACAGCCAGTTGGGCAGTGTAGAACGCCAGTGACTAAATTGAAATTGCCACTATTTTCTGTGAGTGGGCCGAGCCCGCTATCTCTATGTTATGTTATCTATTAGTGGTTGCTAATAGTATAAGACATAAATTAATTAAAGACATAAGGCACAATTGATTTTTTAATTTGGATGGTAATTAACTAAATAGAAGTGGACGCATCCACTGTCTTTGTTTTGGGCCGTTGGAAATAAGGAGTCAGAGGCCCACCATTTGACTTTCATGACCCGCTGGATATGAAGTCCAATCCGTGAGAGTTTGTGCTAGACACCACTTACAAAAGATATACGGATATATGGGGGATCGGAGGAGATCAGCCGCATATAGATAATTCTGGACGCACGACAGGAGACGCACGCGATCGAAGGCAGAGCCATATCAGGGATGAATTTTAGAGATAATTTGCAAAGGAATAAAGCTACAGAATCGTCGGTATAGAGAAGGAGACTTAGAGATCAAGAATTTACGGGTTTTATCTACTCAGTTTCTCTTGTTCTTTAGTTTTTCATTATTTTATTCGATGAATTCTTGGTTGAGACTTTGTGTTTTTATTTTTAAGACTATGATTCTTGGCTAAATATCTTAAACTAACTAGGCTAATGACAATGATTTAAATAAAGTTTGGATTTTTATTCGGTTTTTGGCGTGGTTTATGGATTTTTCTTGTATTGTAAAAGCTATGGAATTTTAACTTGGTGTATATGCATGCTTGATATTTTTTTTTTATCGCTGTTTGTTGTTTCGTATAATTCTTGGTGACGGTCTTTATCACATAATAGGGTTGTGCTAGGGTTCTTAATTTAGGTGAGTGTCTATATCACGTAATAGATCATTAATCCTTTAGGGTGAAAAGGCGTAAGTAACCTTAGAAGTAATATTCGGTAATTTAATAAAATCAAGTGTTCTGCTAATCTTGTCGCTGTGAGGCTCGAGGTTATTAATAGGTCTCGGTTTGGTTTATAGCTAGGTCTAAGAGCTGGTCTAGTCCTTAAACATTCCATTGTCTATTAAACCAAGATTAAAATCCGTAGTTGCTTTAGACTTTCGCGCTGTGAGGTAGATCGTCTTATATAGGCACTTTCAAGAAACTAGAGGACTGTGAGGAAATCTAGAAAACAGGTAATCGTAACAGCCTAGGTAGTGCCACAAGAATCGCCTTGAGAGTGTTTGAGGGGCTTAGTGGTGTCTTAATAGGTTTAGTATCCAAAGATCCCGGTTCCATACCACAAAATCATCGAATAGAAATCCATTCCGAGTTAAGCTTGCGTCTAGCCTAGGTAGTCTTCATCACCACTGGTTCAAGTCT
>JARYGA010032302.1:0-37250 GCA_030545235.1 Helianthus tuberosus
AAAATAGTCCGCCGTTAAAATAGCTTAACGGAGTTAAGTTTTTTTCCGAATTACAAACCGATGGTTTAGGGTTTTTTATCAGAACGAGGATATGAGTCGATTGATGTAAAACTTACCTCGAAATACTGCCCCAACCCACGAAAACGATGCTTCAATTCGGGTGTTTAAACTTCCAATTAACAAAAATCAAGCCATTTTGAGCACAATTTCGAGGTAAATTTTACATCAATCGGCTCGTATCCTCGTTCTGATCAAAGCCCTAAAACATCCGTTTGTAATTCGGAAAAAAACTTAACTCCGTTAAATTATTTTAACGGCGGACTATTTTACAAAAAAATTGACCTGTTCGGATTATTATCGGCCAATAATTGACTTGGAATTATTATCGGCCAATAACTGACTTGGGACTATTATCGGCCAAATTAAGTTAGATAGGATTATTTATTTCCAGTTCGCCTATATTTATTGAGTATATTTTTCATAAAGGTTTTTCTAAATGTGTCCATTCCACTTCTAAATAACATACCGTTTATGAGTGAGAGAAATATATATATTTTTTTGTTTAATGGTGGATTTTTTTTAAGTTTGTTATAGATGAGGTATATTTAACTCGACTGATATGCAAATACTTTTATAAGCAGATGTTTTGTTAAGAAAGTACGAGTAATAAGTATTTTTTTAAAACCGGTTTAAACTGGCCGATAGTACCAGTTGAATCGTCCAGTAGAATCGGTTAAACCGTTCGGTTGAA
Source organism: Helianthus tuberosus (assembly GCA_030545235.1). NCBI lineage: Eukaryota > Viridiplantae > Streptophyta > Magnoliopsida > Asterales > Asteraceae > Helianthus > Helianthus tuberosus. The sequence goes on from JARYGA010032302.1 coordinate 752, forward strand.
TCGCCCAACACACCCGATTAAACCGTTTTTTAGTCCAGTCTGATACGATATAAATTATAAAAATCTATGAAATTATTTTTAAACATTAAAACTAACAAAGTTAATGACGTAATTAGATTATATTTGATTATACAAAGATAAATATATTATATATTTTTTAATAAATGTCGTTAAAAAGGTAAATAGCAATGTATTTAATTCTTTGCTTTTATTATAACCTTATTAATTCTTTTTAACCTCAAAGCTAAAGGTAAATAGCAATGTATTTAATTGCTTTTATTAAAAAGGTAAAATCTCAAAGCTAAGATTACAACACATAAGTAAAAAAAAAAAAAAAAAAAAAAAAAAAAAAAAAAAAAAAAAAAAAATTTAATTCTTTGCTTTTATTATAACCTTATTAAAAAGCAACTAACTTATGCATATGATACTTGTACAATTGGCTTTGGAAGTTTTTCAAAAAAAATTTGGAATTTTCCTTTTTAACCTTAAAGTTTTAATCTTTGACAATTTAAGTTAAAAGTTTTAATATTTGTTTCATTTTTAACCTTAAAGTTTTAATCTTTGACAATTTAAGTTTATAGTTTTAATCTTTGTTAATTTAACCCCTTTGATTAATTTGATTTTTCACTTCTAATTCAAAAGTTTCCATCTTTTGCGATTTAACCACTTTGATTTTTTTACTTATGTGTTGTAATCTTAGCTTTGAGATTTTTTCAAAGAAAAAATGGTTATGCATATGGTTGTTATAACCTTGGCTTTGAGGGTTTTTAAAAAAAAATTGATTTTTTTTTACTTTTCACTCAAATGTATTTCATAAATTACATTTAATGCAAAACTATTTGTTTTTTACTTTTAACATAAAACTTTTTATCTTTTACAATCTATCCTCATAACTTTTTTACTTTCAACTTTGGTCCTTTATAATTTTCAGTTTCCGCAAATTTTTCGCTTTATTCTTCGTTTTAAATTTTGTGACTAAACACATCGAAACGTGCGTCTTTGGTTTAACGTTTTTACGTTTCGTTCTAAATTTTGCGAGTTAACACGACGCAACGTACGTGTGTGGGTAAACGTTTTTACATCGTCTATTTTTTCCCGTTTGAAAGGTTCAACATAACGTGCGCGTCCTAAATCGACTTAGTTATAACTAAAGAATCCCCGCCGCATTGCGGCGGGTCGTAATTCTAGTTGTAAATATCAATGCAATTAATTCTTTGCTTTATTAATAAATAATAACAATAAATATATATTTTTTCATTCTATTCAGGGGCTGTTTGTTTACCTTTTAATGAGGCTCTTAATGGTTCAGACCTCTTACTGATTCAGCACTTAATTATTCAGACTGTTTGTTTCACGAGCAGATATCTGAATGTTTCAGACATTTGACTCTAAATGGTTAAGATTTATACAGAGTCTGAATGCTTCAGACCTCTAATCTGAATTGGTCAGACATTTGCCTCTGAACGGTTAAGCATTATAGAGGCTCTTAATGGTTCAGACTTCTTACTGGTTCAGCACTTAATGGTTCAGACCTCTTACTGATTCAGCACTTAATCATTCATATGTTGCCAAACAGCCCCTCAATAAGATGATCTGATCAACCTTTTAGCTTGATATTAACTGAATTATCTTTTTTTTAACAGCAAAAGTTACACTTTTAAATTACTTTCCACCCGAAGATTTAAAGTTGAGTTACTCTACAAGAGAAAAACCCTCTTGACCACTAGGCCACATGCCTAAGACCATCCGTACTCGTTCAAAATTGGGCGTTTTTTTGGTTAAAAACCCCTGAGCACGCCCCGGAGCCGCCCCCATGGGCGTTTTTATTGCAAAAATCATTTGGAGCGTGCTTTATTCCACGCCGAAGAAGGGGATGAAGTGACCAATCACAGTTAATCTCCTTTTTTGGTCAATAAGATTTTTTGATGGTTTTTTATTTATTTAATTGTTTAACAGCCCTTTTAACATAATGTCCCACATCCCCACTACACTCATTTTAGAAAACGCACCATAATGCCTCATTGCTAACTGGGCTGCCATATGTCGTAAAACGTCTAAGGGTAGGGACATTATCACTACACATGATCTAAGTGGCAACTGAATTATCTTGATTTTAGTGAGAGTACACGACTGCAAAATACTAAACCCAAAAATAATATGGTCGTCTTTCTCTCATATTTTTTTTCAAGGGTGACTTTCAATATGTACATGGACCATTGGTCACCGGGTCCTCGTCAAAGACGGTTACCCTTCAGCCCAGCATTCGCAGACGCGATGTTCGATCGGGCCCCGGCTGCCGCTCTGACTGACCTTCGCCCGGAAACCATATTGTCCCCACACGAGAGACTTGCTGGGGTAACAGCTGGATGAAAACCGGTTTGCCCTCAGGACCGCACCATGCCTCGGTAGGAACGATCCATCATTGGGACGTCCCCCCCCCCCCCCCCCCATAACGCCGCAGCTGTGAATCGAACCGGTGACCTCCAAGGAGGAACCGGCCCAACCCCACCACATGGGACCAACTGGGCTAGGGTAATGTCCTATCAAGATACTACTTTTTATAATTAAATTTAACATTTAAACATCTAATTATTATTCTTCTTATTTTCGTAATTTATTAAAATTTTCTAAACCATGAGATTTTCTTTATATTTTATCTCGAAATACAATTTTATAATTCTTAAATCTTTATTATATTTTATACCATCAATGACTGATGATGTTCGATATACAAAATTTTCATATACACTAATTGGTTTACCACGGCGGATTTATTTAATCAATGTAATACATAGGTTAACCTAGTAGGGTTAATTACGTTTGTTATAGATGAGGTATGTTTAGCACGACCGATATGCAAATACTTTTCTAAGGAGATGTTTTTTAAGAAGGTACGAGTAATACGTATTTTTATGTAGTATCTTAAATGTTTAAAAAACCGGAACCGGCCGGTAGTATCGATTAAACCGTCTGATAAAACCGGTTAGATCGTCTGGTACACCCGGTTGAACCGTCCGATACACCTGGTTAAACCGTTTTTGAGCCTTGGTACGGTATCTATACTATCTATAAAAGGAGCTTAACTGCTGACCTCACTTTGCTTATGTGTCAGCCTCTCAGCCATGCCACATAGGATATGCTTATGTCATTCCGCTTATGTCATAAATCCCATTTATTTATTTAAAAAAATCATTTCATTTAGTTAATAATAATAATAATAATGGTTTTGGAGCCATTTTCAAAATTCAAATCATAATTTCAATCCCTCTTTCCCTCAAATATACTTCTGGCTCCATTTTCAAATTTCAATCTCTCTCTCTCAAATCCAGAGTTCTTTCAAAATTCATCTAGGGTTTCAAGATCGACATTTAGATCAACATTTCTGAGTTACAAAAAAGTTCGAATTTTATGAATTTCAGACAACACTTCACAAAAACAGAGTTATAACTTCAATCAATGGCGATTGATGTTTGTTCTTTGAAGCTTGGGCATCGATGAAGCCGGTCACGGCCCTGTTTTAGGTTTTCTTCTTTTCTAATCACACAATACGATATTTGATTGCTAATATCAGTTTTATTCTACTGATTTTCATTTCAGGTCCCATGGTTTATCGATGCTTGTATTGTCCGGTTTCCTACAAGAAAACTCTCTCAACTTTGGAATTTGCTGGTTAGTGTTTTCTGCTTTACATTATGAACCCTAAATCTGGTTGTTATATCTATTTGTATGACCTAGAAATTATTAAAGTTTGAAGTTTGATATTGTTACAGAACTTGTATTCTTGTGAAATTTCATGACCTAGAAATTATTATTAAAGTTTGAAATTTGATGAGATTGTTTGGTATTTTCTGAAAGGAGACAGAGACTAGGTGTTTTGCTCTTATGATTATCTGGTCATATAATTATCTAAGTATTAATGATCTAAAATTTGAATCTGACTGGCAATTGAGATGGTTTATTGAATGTATATGAAGTAGATATACATCGCTTTATGCCTTTACACAGTTTCACTCTCTCACCTAATAATTATTTAGTTGAACTAAAGCATTAAACAACTATTATGTCTCCTCACGTGAATGTATGAACTTTACAGTTAAATAAAATCCGATAAGTTTTAGTTTGAGATATTATTATTAAACGAATTTTCATCGGTGGTTAATCTTACATATATATTGATTGAAGTTGAATATTAGAATGTCAAGAATGATTTTGTTGTTGATTTCATTCTGATTTTGCTTCTAGGGTTTGTGTTGTTGATCATAACATATGTTTGTAGAAATTTAGGAATTTGGAGTTTCTGTGATATTGGTTTTGGTTGAATTTGAGTTAAGATTGTGGGGTATTCAGTCAAGGAGTTTGTCAAGAATGATTTTAAAAGGATGAGCAATTTGACTTTAAAAGTCTACTTAAGTCATCCTTGAATTAGTATAGTTTGAAACAGAGGTTAGGAAACAGATGTTTCAAGCAAAGGTTTGGGAACATATGTTTCAAACAGAGGTTAGGAAACAGATGTTTCAAACAGAGGTTAGGAAACAGATGTTTAGGAGTGATTTGGCGAAACATATGTTTGAAACTGAGGTTAGGATACAGATGTTTCAAACAGAGGTTAGGAAACAGATGTTTCAAACAGAGGTTAGGAAACATAATGGGTGATTTTTAGTAACGTGTATGTCTTACAAGAATTATTAATAACAGTGTTTTTTTTAGATTATGTTTAGAGATTTCAAGTGTCTAAGGCAGTGTGGTGGCAGATTCCAGACAACACGATTTCTTACTATATGAAGTTTCCAATTTCATCAGTTGAGATGTTTAAAAATCTGATTATTTTGTTAAACAGTTCAAACCGAGTTTATTGTTGAGCCGTTCAATGTTGAGCCGTTCATCAGTGAAGAGTTTATTGTAAAGAAAGAGCCTTTATTCCACTATAAAGGTTCATCTAACTCCCTCATAGTGTTATCTTTAGATAAAGCTATTCGTGTTCGGATGTTTGATGGTATATGTTTTGTTAATTTTTACTCATTAGTGGCAACATTATCATGTCTAATTCAGTTCTTCTTTGGTTTCACACTCAGTATATTGACTGATGAGAGCGTGAAAAAGACACCGGATTGATGCAAACGTTGTCGTATTGTTGCAGAGTACACCACTATAGTGGTGCTTAACAATGGCAAACTTCAGGTAAAATATGCTGGTTGATTTTAGATACATTTGTAGTGGTAATTGGTTTAAATTTTGATTGGAATTTTAAGTTTTGTCTATTATTGTGTAGAATGATATGGTTCATTCTGATTCAGATCCACCTTTAAGACATTTGTTGGAATAACTTGGCTAAGGTATGTAACAAAAGTGCATCACCAGCTACAACTCACAAGACATTTGTTGGAATAACTTGGCTAAGGTCAGTTTTAACTATTTAAGTCATGGTTAGTTTAGTTTTTTGTTTATTTTGGTATTAGTGGTCGGTCATGTCCACAGCGGTGATATAGTATTTAAGTCATGGTTACTTTAGTTTTTGTTTATTAAGGAAAGACTTACCCGTGTTTGTTGAAACTGTTTTGCTTTCAAAATTGTTAAAGTCAGCACATAAATGAACATTAAACAGATCATCCATGGTACCAAACAACAATCTTAAGAAAGAAAAGTTAAATGAAATATTTTCTAATTTATCGAAAATGGAACACCGTCTCTTTATCTTCAAACTCATGAAGAGATGTAAAACTAAACTGTGATAAAAAAAATTAATACTTATATAATAGCATTGCCAATAAGTATTAAGAAAGTAGCAATTACATATAAAAAAGAAAACTAATCAGACACATCTAACTCTAATTGCAAGAATCAAGGAACTTTAATTTCAACTCCATGGAGCACTGAACCTCTCGGTGTATCTCATTGATCTTTCTCATGAACTCCAGATCTCTTTCTCCACATTCTATATTACTCGCAACACACAGGTCACGAACGGAAGTACTCGGCATCGCCCTCAAGTCCCTCGAAACTTGGTCTCTTGTCAGCAGACCAACTTCCAGTCCGTTAAAACACCTCTTCAACTCTTGAAGAGTAGACCTATCAGCCAAAACTTGGTCTTCGATTTGTTTAATAAAGCGTTGCTTGAAATCGTCAGATTTTGCAAACGTATATGACTCCATTTTGATATATTTATAAGAACTAAGGCAAAACAATAATAGTTGGGCTTCTGTTTCACTAAATGAATATGTTTTGATGAAAAAAAAAATTATTGGCAATGCTATTATATACTATATGTAACAGGCCAAAGGTCAGCTTTAAAGGCAAACATTAAATTAACATTTATACTTAAAAACCATGTACATTTAATGATTTAAGAGTCAAAAACGTGTATATGAGAATTGCCTGTTCAGTTATCCTATTAAGCATTTTAATGCAAAATCTTTGAAAAAGGAGTTTTAATGGGAAAACAAGTAAAATTAAATATGTAGAAAACCAAGGAACAAAATTGAAACCTTCAAAAAAAGGTTATCATAATTAGGAGATGTCTCTTCATTTACCCTATCAAAGATTTTAAACACTATAAAACATCATTATTTTTTTACTTGAAAACATCAACATTCCAGTTTTAAAAAAACGTTCATCCTAAAACAAATCGTCCAAAAACACTTACATTCTTCCTAAATGGCAACGAAAACCTTCTACCACTGGTCCGATACTACTGATCTTAAAATCGAATTTTCAACCTGGTCACTCCAAGAACAGAGAAACGCTGAAGAACTCAACCAAAAAGTTGCTATTGTTAGTGATAAATATTATAAGCAAACCTGGAGTAGCATTGCACTGCTGGATGAAGTTGCCTCTTCTACTCCAACAGAGTTTAAAGAAAAAGCAGAAGAGTTTATTACAAATTTGCTGAAACAGGATCAGAAGATCTGTGATATGCTAGCTGATCTACAAATTAAAACAAAAAACGAAATTGCATGGAAGAAGGCGAGAGAACGAGATATTCTATTAAGTGTTAATTGTAATGTTTAATTTTTAATTTTTATTATTTTTCAAAATTATAATTTTGTAATACTATGGTTTAATATTGAATATTCAAAGTTTCACTGCTTCAGAATTTTGCAATTTCAGTTTTACCAGTTTCTTTTATCCAAGATTGCTACTGATTGGTACAATGCCCTTATTGTAAATTTCTTTTTATCCAAGATTGCTACTGGTTGCTTTAATGAATATGTCAATGGACCTAATTATAATTTTGGAACCCAAACATGCTACAGGTTTATTTAATAAAGATTGACTTTTCTGATATTAATTTTGATGCAGGACAAGCAGTGGAAGTTGACCGGGAGGTGGGTACAAAGGAAACTTTTCTGTTTGTTTCGTTAAGAATATTTCTACATAGTTGTTTTCGTTTTATATAAAATTTGTTACTTTCTATGACGTGTTGATTCGTTAAAATTTTCTGTTTGTTTTCTTAAAAATATTTCTACTTTCGATGACAGTGAAGCTGGGGCAAAGATCACATCAAGTTTGTCCCTAAAGTCTAATTTATTTCTGCCAATGGGTAAAGAAGATGACAAGGAACGGTTTAGTCACATGGTATTGGTTAGTAATCTTAAACCGCTTATAAAAAATAATGAAGTAGAGACTGGAGTTAATGTTAAAGAACAGTGAAGTGTCTTGTGAGTTTTACATGAAGACTAAATTTTCAAATCTTTTATATGATTTGTATATGTTCTTGCATAGTGCCTTCATGAAGTTTATTAATATATGTTTTTCAAAAACCACACTTGGGATTTGTTACTTTGAGGTTTTATAATACTTTATTTACCGAACTGATTTACTTCCTTTATCTCTAATAACCGTTCCTCCTAATGTGTGCAGAATGTGCAAGGCGTTACTGCCAGTAAATGAAGAACATTTGACTGAAGAAGCCATATGGGAGTCACTTCCTGTAAGTCACACTGCTTTTGTTATCACATTCAAATATTACATTTAATGTGCTAAAGAAGAAAATAGTAAAAAATAAAATTAAACAATTGTGTAGTTTTCTTGTGTTGGAAACTTAGTTTAAAAAAGCGCGCTTTAAGCTCGCTTAAAGCGTTAACCGTTTGGCAAAATGCTTTATTTGCTCTGAAGCGTCAAAACACGTGAAGCGTTTTGAGGCGACGCCTCGGCCCAATCAGGTGCAAAAAACGACGCTTCAGCATAGGGTTTTAGGTTTTAACGTTGTTTCAACATTAAAAAAAACGAATAGGGCGTGCAAAAACCGAACAAGGTCTTTATTAAAGGGTATAAGTGACATTTGATCAAGTTGAAAAACCTTGAGCTTAACTTGTTGCATTTGAATAGTTAAGGTAAAGCATGATCACACAGTCATGACTAATGACCTTTCAGCAACGAAAAACATCAAATCAGACATGAAATTTTTTCTTTGCTTTTTAAGGGGAACATAGGTGCTTCTCTCCTAGGGCATACAAAACACAGGTTATTGGCGGTAGCCCGCCATATTTAACATATAAAAAAACTTTATATGTTAAATGTGGCGGGCTTCCGCCAATAATCTGTGCTTTGTATGCCCTATGGAAACCATCTTCCCCCTAAAAAGCAAAGAAAACATTAGGAAAAAGCATTATGAATGAGGATGGCCTGAATCTACGTAAGTGGCAGGTTTATTATATTTACCGATTTCAAATTTTATTTCCAACCTTTTTTATTTAGGTTTTTTTGCAGAAATTGACAATGCAAGAAAGGCTGCACCAAAGCCAGAAACACTGTTTGGGTTTTCCTACGATATTGTACGAAAGGTTGCTGCTAAGTATACCAAGCATCCCCGGATCTTGGCATGAAAGTCATTAGGTTCAAGGTAATGGTTAGATTTTAAAACTGTTATTAATCATGAGCTAATTATAATTGTGTTAAAGTTAAACCTTTTAGTTATGTTCATTCTAAAATGAAATTCATCCCAATTGGTCGCTAAGAGTTTGTAGAATATAAACTGATAAGTTAGCTCATGATAATGAATCTCTATCATAGGGTACATACTGAGATTATTGAATTTTGAGTAACATACCCCATATATAGCTTTAACATACTTTGTTATTATTATAAACATAGTTTAACATTAAGAATTGATTGGAGTGTTAAGTGTATTATTTTGAACTTTTCGAACGAATTTTTATTCATTCATGTGCTAAAAACTTAGACTTTATTTCATGATGTTCATGTTGATGCAGATGTGTTTTTACTTTCAACTGGACTTAAAAATCAAGTGCATAAAAATGGTCATTGTGGAATGGATTTGATATTGCTTGGTGCTTATTTGGACAAAAAAAATCAACGTATTTAACACTGGTAAATTTACAACCGCTTATTTATGATAGTCTCTGCTAACTTGAGTTCGTATTAACGATTAGATACTTCCTATTGAGTTTACTCTATAGGTAATGGTGTAGTAAAAGGAGATTTAATTATAATTGAAAAACTAACATAAGGACTTTGTTATAAAAGTGCAGCGAACCAGACCACATTGTCATGCGTCCTACGGTTTCTGGAGCAAATCCTTGTGTTGGGGCAGCAGCGATTTGGGTTGTTTGTGGCTGCGTGGGTGGTGCCTCGATGCTGTAAACAGTGGTCAAATAACATTGGATAGTAGGGGTAACGAGTACCATAACAAAACAACAAAAGGAATAGCAACAACATGCAATTAGGTGCAGTTTTGGGGCTGCTAATGGTGTCTAAACAACCATTATAAGCGATGGTTGCGGCTGCCAAAACAGTTCAGAAACAGGACGCCATGCCTAAATGATCCAGGGTCGGTTTTGGGGTTGAATCATAGTTTACAAATTGTGAGTTCGTAAGGTATTTTTAGGGTATGTTAAAGGTTAGTTCTATTGCATGTTTTATTCAGGGGCTAATTTGATATGTAATAGAAAAAAATATTCAAGTTTATAAACATGGAAGTGAAAACACCATGATCAATATTTCTCTTTTGTATGTGTTCGACTTCTTGACTTATTATTTAATAGTTTGTTTTGATTTGAGGACAAATTTTGAAATTTTATACTTTATCACAATTTTTGTCATTTTCTTCTTATTAGTGATACTGATGTTTATGGCCACACCTTATATACCACCTAGACATGAAAAAAAATACAAACTCAGTTTAAGAAATATAATTGTTTTGCTTTACTTAGAATGCCTGTGTGTTTATAGTTCATAAAAGATAAAAGATGACGCATGAACTAAAGCAAAGGTTCCTTAAAATCAGCTTTGCCTTTGCTGCTCGATATCAATTATAGTATCTATAGTTTCGCAGGGTATTCCAAGTGGTTTTAGGCGATCGGCGGCACAGTGGGCCATAAAATGACATTGTCTTTGCATATGGTAAAACTGAACAGATGTTTGATAAGTCAACAAAGGTTTAAATCCCTCCGGTTTGTCAACAGAGGTTTAAGGCCAAACATCTGTTTAAGGCCAAACATCTGTTTTAGTACAAATATCTGATAGAGAAGGTCAAACATTTGCGTCCCTATGGTATGAGTGAAATATCAACCTGAGTCCCTAAATGTAAACTTGTATATTAAATGTATAACAAATTATCAAAGCCTAAATTCTATATTAAATGTAAACTTTTTATACATACAACACAGAGACAAAATGTCATACCAACTTCGTAGAGTTGATGGAACTTACAGACTCGATAACAAAAGACCCGTCATACCAACTTCGTAGAGTTGAGGGAACTTACAGACTCGATAACAAAAGACCGTAACATACAATACATAGACAAAACGTCATACGACCACAAGCAATTGTGGATATTTACTGACGGGTGCACTTCAGGAAGTCTGATCCAGATATGAATGAATATAACTCCAGTCTATCTAATTACATATCTGCCACTTGGGTTATATTTATTCATATGAATGAATATAACCCCAGTGGTAGATATGTAATTAGCGAGCTCTGGAATTTCAAGGAAAATCGAATAGCTCCACTGGGGTTATATTCATTCATATCAATCACTTCCTTATGTGCACCGCATCTTCTAGGAGGTTGTCAAGTGTTCTCGCCTTCGTAGTTGGTGTTTTGCGTATCTTTACATCCGCAGCCATTCTGTACAACAAAACACATTCAAATGAGCAACACATTCGAATCTGATCCGATCAGTTCTTAACACTCAGTTGATACCCTAAACCCTAAACACATTCAAACCAAAACACATTCTGTACAACAAAACAAGAATCAAACCAAATCAAACCAACAAAACAAGAATCAAACCTAATCAAACCAAACCAAACCAAAACACATTCTGTACAACTAAACACATTGCAAACCTCTGTTTTGATGCATTTTTAACAATATACTCACTCAGTTGATACCCTAAACCCTAAACCCACAAGAATCAAACCAAAAATCCATTCAACCCTAAACCCACAAGAATCAAACCAAAAATCCATTCAACCCTAAACCCTAACCCCAAATAACACATTCAAATCATCAAATCAAATCCAAAATACCCAAATAACTGTTATCATCGAATCAAAATGAGGAACACATTCAATCCGAAACTGATCCGATCAAACACATTCAAATGAGGAACCCAAAATCAACCCTCTGTTTTTCAAAATCAACCCAAAATCATCGAATGGAACCCAAAATCAAACCCAAAAACATCGAATGGAACCCAAAATCAAACCCAAAATCAACCCTCTGTTTTTTCAAAATCAACCCAAATCATCGAATGTAACCCAAAATCAACCCAAAATCATCGAATGGAACCCAAAATCAAACCCAGAATCAACCCTCTGTTTTTTCACAATATAAACACATAAACATATCGAATGAAATCAACCCTCTGTTTTTTCAAAATCAACCCAAATCATCGAATGTAACCCAAAATCAACCCAAAATCATCTAATGGAACCCAAAATCAAACCCAGAATCATCGCTCTGTTTTTTTCACAATATAAACACATAAACACATCGAATGACCAATATGAGGATGAAGATGAACCTGATCTGTTCGATGAAGATGAAGATGATCTGTTCGATGTTCGATGAAGATGATCTGTTGATCTCTTCGATGTTGATGATGATGATAGCTGTTGATGATGATGATGATATTGGGAGCTGTTGATGATGATGATGAAACATTGAAACTGGTGAATGGACTTTAAGTGTAGATATTAAAGGGTGGGGGGTATTATGGACTTTTCACATAGCAGGGACTCATGATCCCTTCCGTATATAATTCGAGTTTTCTTTATTAAATAACTAGGTGTACACCCGTGTGAGCACACGGGTTTGTTTTAATAACGATCGGAACCAAATACTAAAAAACATATTATAATATATTATTTAAATTCTTTATGTTTAGTTACATATTATAAAACAATGTTAAAGACAATTTGTCTGTGTGTACATGTTTGATATAGAAATAAGGTAAATAATTGATAATATTTTGTCGAAAATGAAAGCATAACCTAATTTTATGTTGTCTAATAACTTCTTATATATGATGTTAATTTTTTTTGACACATTGTTAGTGTAAAACTCAGTAAAGGTCCATTGTTATTGTATAATTCAATAATACTAAAAACAGATTATAATATATGATTTAAATTCTTTGCATTTAGTTACATATCCTTATAAAACAATGTTAATGAAATTATGTGTTAGTGTACATGGTTGATATACAAATAAGCTAAGTACTTGGTAATATGTTGTCTAAAATGAAAACATGAACTAATATGTTGTTTATAAAACATGGTTGATATACAAATAAGACATATTATAATATGTTTTTTAGTATTTGATTCCGATTGTTATTAGAACAAACCCGTGTGTTCACACGGGTGTACACCTAGTAAATTATAAAAATATATGGAATTATTTTTAAACATTAAAACTAACAAAGTTAATGATGTAATCAGATTATATTTGATTATACAAAGATAAATATATTATATATTTTTGTATAAATGTCGAAAGATAAATATATTATATATTTTGCATAAATGTCGCTAAAAAAGTAAACGGCAATGTATTTAATTCTTTGCTTTATTGTAAATAACAATGAATTTAATTCTTTGTTTTATTAATAAACTAGGTTAGAATCCCGTGTATTATACGGGTTAAATAAATGTAATTTTATCTATTAAATAATAAAAAGTTATATTTTTATGAACCTCGAATATTGTACGGGTTAAATAAATCTATATCTATACTATATAATAAAAGAAACCATGTTTGGAACACTTGTCATTATATTAGGTCATCTACTTTATGGATAATTATCATTTAGTTTAATATTTTCTAATTAGTTATAGATAATCTCCAACGAAATATTATTTAATTTAATCTCTTCTACCTAATTATAGATAACTATTATTTATATCTATACAAATAATAATTAAAATAAAAATATTATACTATTTGAGAATACCATTGAACCGATATGTGATCACAAGTTTGAAAATAAGAAATTCAAATTGAAATAATTATGTAGAAAAATGATTAATTAACTTAACATTAACAAATAAAAAGTAATAAATAAAAAAATCTCAAGTGATCGAATGAAATATGCTTCCCATACAATGAAAATATTTTCTGAGTTACTTACCGGTATTTTCATCTTATTTTTCTATTTATCTCTTATATTAAATAATAATAATAATAATTTTAAAAAAAATTACATAAAAATAAATATTTGTTTTCTATAAATAATTTTAAACAAATATTTAGGTGAGAATAAACGTTTGTTTTTTATATAATTATAAAGTTACATCCCGAGTTTTTTTTTAACGACTAACAGAATCAATCATGAATACTCTCGGGGCACCCACTGGACCAAATGGAGTACTCCGAGAGTAACCCGAGTTCACAATATACTTTGGAGTTCGGTGATTTGAAATTATGGTAAACTAGGAATTAAAGGTTCCCATTTGAAACTGGAATGTTTATAAGTGAATAGTACACCAAAGTTTATTTTTAAAAGATAAATCCTGACGACTGTAAGTGTTAACAAATGACATTATATTTTATTCAACACGTGCTTATTTACTATACAGAGTTACATTTATATAACCCGTGTAATAAACGAAGTTTTTAAAGATATAACTTTTTATCATTTGCTATGTAAAATTAGATTTAATCAACATAAAATTAGATTTAATCAACACGTGTAATACTCGGGGTTTTAAGGATATGTTTTTTTTATTTGTTGATTTTTCAACCCGACTATACGTGGGTTTTTTAAAGATACGACGTTTTTAGTATCTAATATACAAAATTACATTTATTTATCGTTGTAATACACATGATTTTTAAAGATATAACTCTTTTTAGATCTATTTAACACGTGTAACATATGAGGTTTTTAAGGAAGTAATTTTTTTATTATTTGGTAGATTTATTCAAAAAAAAATTATAGACGGGTTAAAAAATACGACGTTTTTAGTATACAAAATTGCATTTATTTAATCTGTGTAATACACATGGTTTTTAAAGATTTAACTTTTTTTATTATTTGATATATAAAATTACATTTATTTAACCCGTACAATATACGGGGTTAATAAAGATCTAACTTTTTATTGTTTAATATATAAAATTACATTTATTCAACCCGTGTAATACACGGGGTTCTAACCTAGTGTAATTTTATATATCAAATAATAAAAAAAGTTATATCTTTAAAAAGTGTGTGTATTACACAGATTAATAAATGTAATTTTGTATAATAAATACTAAAAACGTCTTATCTTTAAAAAAACCCGTATATAATCGGGTTGAATAAATCTAACAAATAATAAAAAAATTACATCTTTAAAAACCCTGTATGTTACATGTGTTAAATAGATCTAAAAAGGAGTTATAACTTTAAAAATCATATGTATTACACATATTAAATAAATGTAATTTTGTATATTAAATACTAAAAACGTCGAATCTTTAAAAACCCGTATATAGTTGGGTTGAAAAATCTACCAAATAATAAATACATTATATCCTTAAAACCCCTTTGTATTACACGTGTTGAATAAATCTAATTTTACATAGCAAATGATTAAAAGTTATATTTTTAAAAACTTCGTGTATTACACGGGTTATATAAATGTAACTTTGTATAGTAAATAATAAAAAAATATATTTTTCAAAACCCCGCATTTTACACTTGTTGAATAAATATAATTTTGTATACCAAATAATAAAAAAGTTATATTTTTAATAAATTAGGATAACATTAAATATTAATTTATTATTTATATTTTTAATATAAGATAAGTAGGAAAGAGAGGTATTTGTTTTAAAAATATATTAAATTAACAATTTAGATTTGAGGATAATATTTTATTAAAGAATGATAAGATTTAATATTAATTTAATATTAATTTATTTAGTTAATATAAGATAAATATAGATTTGAAGATACCTTCAATGAATGACACGTGTCTAAAAATTGATTTCTTTTATTATAGTAGATAGATAATAAAAATAAATAAATATTTTTCATTCTATTCCCTAAGATAAGATGCTCGGATTAATCCGTTAACTTGATATCAACTTAATCATCTTGATTTAGTGAGAGTACAAGACCGTAAAATACTTGACCCAAGAATAATGAGAGTACAAGACCGTGAAATACTTGACCAAAGAATAATATGGCCGTCTTTCAATCCTATTAATGTCCTATTAAATGCTACTGATTTTTTATAATTAAATTAAACATTTCATCTAATTATTATTTTTCTTATTTTAGTAATTTATTAAAATTTTCTAAACCATGAGATTTTAGTTATATTTTATCTTGAAATACAATTTTATAATTCTTAAATCTTTATTTTTTTATATCATCATTGATTGATGATGTTTAATAAACAAAATATTCATATACACTAATGGGTATAAGAACATGTGTAGTGGTAATGTGTTATAATGCCCCCACCATGGGGCATTATCCGACACGTGGCGTCCTAGTCAGCGATGGGGCATTATAGCAAAAGTGGCGTAGTGGGGCATTATCCAATAACGCCACTTCCAATTAGAAAAAAAAACAAACAAAATGGGCATGTCCCTGTGCATATTTCGGTCACTGTGCATATTATTTTTTTATTGCAAAAGTAGGGTTATATCAAAAGTTGTCAGAGGCATAAAGCAATTTGATTGGTGGGTCAAAAGGTGGTACAAACCAATTTGAGCGTTTTATTTAAAACGCCACCAACAAAACTTTTAAAAAATAACGCCAGCTAACGCCGGGCGTAGTGGGGGTAGGGGCGTTTTTTTTCAATTTTTTTTAAAAATCACGCCCCACTACGGGTGGTCTAACATGGTGGATTTATTAGATCAATGTAATATATGGGTTTCTAATCTAGTGGAGTTAATTACAGTTTTCGTTTCTATGATTTGTTGAAAATAACCATTACAGTCAATTAGTTTAAAAACTATGAAAATAGTACCAATACATTCACTTTGGTAACAATTACGGTCCACCTCACTTAACACCATCCATTTAACCCGTTAATAAGACCACGTGCTTGGCACGTGTAGGGGCATTTTCGTCCATTCCATTTAAAAATTTAAAATAAAGTTAATTACATTTTCTGTGTAATGTTCCGTGTTTTCGTACTTTATGATTTTTAGAAAACTTGTATTTGTATTCAATTTCAATCTTTATAATCCGGGACTTTTGATCATAATGAAAATACATTTTATATCATACTTAGGGGTGTAAATGAGTCGGGCCGAGCCCGAGCTCGACTAGGCTCGAGCTCAGCGCGTCATGTTTTTACAAAGCTCGAGCTTGGCTCGGTTCGAGCCTACTTTTTTGAGCTCGAGTCCTGCTCGCGAGTAAAACCCAAAGCTCGAGCTCGGCCGGACTCGGCTCGAGTTATTTTAAGAACAACCTCAGACGAGCTAAAAACTCGGCTCGAGCTAGCTTCAATATCGCTTAAACGAGCCAAAGCTTGGCTCGAGCTCGGCTCGCCAATGTTATCATCATTATTATTATATTATATATAAAATAAATAAAATTTTGTTTGGGCTCGTTTAGGCTCGCGAGCCTAAACGAGCTTTGTATTTGAGGCTCGAGCTTGGGCTCGTTCGAGCTTTTAACCGAGCCCGATAATGATTCATACTTGTCTATTCATGCATACACAATGCACAAGCAATCACGAATACACGCATTTTTATACAAAACCGAGACACACATCTTGTTTATATTATGTTCGGATTTTAATCATACTTGTATCATACTTATAACATGCCTAAAATACATTTTAAAACTATAAAAACATAACTAACATTGGTTTTGTTGCATAAAATAACAAGCTATACAAGTTCAAGGGTTAAAAATAAAAATTTAATTTATGGGATGCCTTACGGACCGCAAGGCAAAAGCCTTACAGTCCGTAAGGAGGTCTGACGGGCAGAATATCCACTAGCTCGCGATTTTGAGTTCAAAACGCTCTTTCTCTCCACTCTAACACCCAACTACTTGCATTAAACACTAAACCTAATACCACATTATAAATACCCTCCTCCACACCTCCTAAACACTTTTCACACTCTCTAATCACTCTTAAATTCTCCCAAATCATCAAAACCTTCAAGTGTTGAGATATTACACCAAGGTTCAAAATAGTGAGTTTTGAACACTTTTTCCTCTTGTCTTCTTCTTATTTCTTTATTCCATCCTCATTGGATAACCTCTAGGAGTGTTACCACAAGTTTAACATGGTAAACTAAGTTGGAACATCACCATTTTGAGTTCCAAAGTTAGGATTAAATTCTGAGATTTATAAGAACATTCATACTTATTCTTTTTGGTTTTTTTTTTGGATGTTATGTACCAAACCAAGTTCCCAACTAATCTTCATGCTAAGGAGCTTAAGTTAAGGTTTATTCCATAAAGCATGAGGTTCATAAACCTATTTTCTTTATGCTTGAAAGCCCCTAGGTAATCTCCATAGTCAGAGAAACCATACCAAGTCCTCAACTTGCAATGTTGTGAGATTTTTGTCATGTTAAAAGGTGTGAACAATGGAACTTTGGTTCTACAACTAGGATTCCACCCATCTCACTTGATTACTTAGTTAGTTAGTTACATTCCATACAATCTAAGTCACAAGTAATTTTCAAGTAAACAAAGTGAGCCAATTACACCAAGTCTCCAAACTATTACCATGTTTGGAATGCACTCGTCTAATTGAAACCACTTGGCAACTTGGTGAATTAGATAAGTTACTTACATTTTTGTACTTGTATTCATGATCATCCGAATCATCCTTATGATGATTTGTGTATTGGTGAAATCCCAAGGTTAATGGATTTATCCTACCTTTGTATGACAATCTATGACTTGGACCTTAAATGCTAATTATATATATAGGGTGGGGTTCGGTTACAAATTCCAAATTTTCTAAAAAGTGTAAAAAGTCATAAAACACTATAAATTTCAGCTAGGGATGAGCATTTGGTATCGGGTAGTGGTACCGAATCGTACCAGGTATATTCGGTACCGGTACCCACTTTCCCCGTTTTTCGGTACCGTACGGGTACCGTGTTCATCCCTAATTTCAGCCATAAAACATACCTAAAACCCACAAATAACATAGTGAAGATTACTAAAACACCATATTCAAACCCTAATAGTCCATAAAAACTTCAAACACACCATCTTATAACTGTGAATAATAAACACAACATGCCAATCAACATAAAACACAATAATGTTTGTCATTCCATAATCAGAGTCTTATCATCCAAAACACAACACAAAACCCATATTCAATCAAAAACCAAACCATGATATCAACCAATCCATAGTCGAATGTCATGTGTTATAGTGGAAATCTAAGTCTTTAACTTCTTATGTCGGGCTTCCAATAAGTATCTTATTCATGAAAACACGAACTAAAATGGTGTCCAAATAAGTAATCAAGCAAGATAGAATTTTATGGATTTTCATACTATTAGATTCCTGAATTCCTTCTAATTCTAAAATCCGTCATACTCATACACCTTGTTTATCCATTTTAGGATAACCTCGGTGCTCCATTCTTCCAACATGTTGAAGCTCACCTCTGTGGAAAGCATACGCAAACCATGAGTATACTTAACCCATTTTACTTTTAATTCACTTTGGGTTGCAGCATGTATAAATTACTAAACTCACAAATGCACACAATCAATCTTATTCAAACACCCAATCCACTAAACATGCTACTTGTCATACTATATGTTTATACATGCTAGAATACTTTTATGCATACTATTTGTCATTAACTTCTCGAGCCTACCTTAAAATGTATAGCGCTATAGGAGTAGTACACCACCCGTGTTGGGGTCATTGTTAAGTATTCTATCATAACGATCTTGTTCACTTTGGTGGAGCGATTACGCTAATGGACACTTTGATTTGACCTATAGTTTTTACATGCTGGTATGATATATAACTTAGTGTACAAATTGCCATGTTGGATTTGAGACTTTTATACATATGCTATGTAAATCAAACTTGTATGCTCACCGAAATTTTGTGTTGACAAATACTTTAATACATGTTGCAAGAAATTAATGTTGAGGCAAAGAAAATCTACTTAGGGTGGATTGGAAACGTACCCAAACTTTACTTTATGTATTTCTTTTATGTTTAGTCATGTTATATTCAAGTTGTTGTACTTTCTCTTTATGAAACAAAGTATTTCTTTTGAGTATGAAATGAAATGAAAGTTTGTTTATTACATTATTGTCACGAATAACACGTTATGATGTTTTGGATAATCACGTTTATCTCACTCTGATATTCCCCCCATCGGTTGGGTGTGACATTCCGTCCCGTTGTCTTGTTAAAAATAACCATTACAGTCCTTTAGTTTAAAAATTGCGAAAACAATACCTATATTTTCACTTTTGTAACAATTACAGTCCAACTCACTTACACCATCCATTTAACACGTTGGTCGGACCACATGCTTGGTGTGTGCAGGAGCATTTTCATCAATTCCTTTCAAAAAGATCCCCTTCAAATATAAAGCCCCAACCCTCTTCATTCTTAAAACCCTACTCACTAATCCACAGGTCAAACACCAATGCATCAAGCAGTGATTTGGTTTGGAACTTCTCTATGAACGATCTATTGGTGTTAGCACATGAATAAGGTTTGATAAATTGGAGTTTGACATGTGGATTGGTGATTAGGGTTTTAAGAACGAAAAAGATTGGAGTTTTTAGATTAGAAGGGCTTCTTTTTAACAGGAATGGACGGAAATGCCCCTGCGTGTGCTAAGCACGTGGTATGATGAACGGGTTAAGGTGTTGTTTGTTTTTCAAAGGTAAAACATCTGCAGTCTGCGGACCACATCTGTAACGCCCTGTGTCCCTAAACTATTAACTTTTGGCAAGTCTAGTCCCTATACTATTTGAGTCTTGACTGTGTGAAACTATGTGGAACATTATGTGATACTTGAAACTTATGATACTTTGAATCTCGACTCTTTGATACTTGAAACTTGATTCTTGAAACTAGAGACTAGAAACTTGATACTTGACGCTAGAAACTTTATTCTTGATTCTTGATACTTTTGAAACGAGAAGCTTTGAGACTTTGTTAAACGAGAAACTTGAAACTTGGCACTTACTAGCTAGCACATACGTAGACTTAAAACATGGAAACTTTTGTGTTAAATAATATAATCTTGTCATGTAATAATCTTACACAATAATACGCAACGCAACACATGGTCTAGCTCACAAAATGAACCAAAGTAAAAAAACTAGCCAAACGGACTGGACTGTCCGAACGGACATCCGATCGGATAGCCGTTCGACCGAATGGTCATCCGATCCAACTAGCTTGCACCGCCTTGTCCTCTGTCACCTATAAATACCCCTGTCACATCACTTGATGTGATAGGCTCCTCCGACCAGCACACACTCTCTCGCTCTAAGGCACTTTTCTTCGATTTTCAAGCAATTCTTGTAAGTTTTCTTCATGATTCTTGTACAACTTTCATCTATACACACTCTCTCACTTGATTCTTCATCAAAATCCTACTTTTCACCATGAAATCACTGAGATTTGGGCTCTTGAGGATGACGTCATCATGGTTGTTTGTACAATCAGCTATGTGATGTCATTCTGTCAAGAATCTAGTCCAAATCTAAGAGATTTCAATGCTTTTCACTACAAATCTTTACATAATCTAATTCGGTTAAATTCACGCTTTTCTTAATTTAACTAATTAAACACGGTGAAATCTGGATACAAACGGGCTGTAGACTTGTTCCTTAGTCTGGAGTCGGCTTGAAAACAGATTATCACCGGGGAGATGACCAAATTACAGATCAGACATGAAACTCTGGCAGGAACAGCCGTCCGATCGAACGGGGTGGTTCCCATCTGATCAGACGAGCTGAACCATAATGGGTCTCCGTTGTCTTGATACGTTACTGCGTCGTTTCCGTTAAACTCAAACTTAGAAATTTTATGAAGGAGGCAAAGGAACAAGATAAAAACAGCCGAATGACCCTCTGATCGGACGACCATCCGATCGAACGACCATCCGACCGAAGGACCTGTTCCCCATTACCTTCAACACTCAAACTAATTAAATTAGGATTTTGAAACTATCAAACTTTCACTCAAACAGTCATCCGACCGAACGACCATCCGACCGGATGACCATCCGTCCGGATGACCATCCAATCAGGAAACTTGTCCAACACTTTGCACGATTCGACTCTCTATTCAACGCTTACACTGATAAACTATAATCAGGCTAACTCCTGCGCTCCCTTCAATCCAATAGTTGGTGTCGATACTTAGCACCCACTGTGAGTATACTCGATCACTTTTTTGTTTTAAACACTTTTGGGATGCAACATGTATTCTATAAACTTGACACTTGACACTTGAACCTATTTGAAACTTACTCTATGCGCTGTAAACATGGAAACTTGATACTTTTATGCTATGGGAACGTTTAATCCTTGTGTGTAGTTCCACCTTAACAATGCTAGCGCTATAGGGGTAATGCACCTCCCCGTTAGTCTTTGGGGTATTGTTAGGAGGAGACATTCTTTTGCTTTCCTTGAGTCTTGGGAAAGCAGTTAACGCATTAGAAACTTGGGCTATCACTTGGACTGCGTTTAATAGCATGGTGAAACTTATTATATGTGTTTATGTTGGATATGAGTTTTTGGAACGATTTCAAACTATTATATTACTACGTACTCAAACTTGTATACTCACCAACATTTTTGTTGATGTATTTTAATGCATGTTGCAGGTTGATAGTAGCCGAGGAAACAAGAATCAAGCTAGGATGATGCTTAGAAACTCACCTAATTAAATTAAATGATTTGAACAATATTTGGATGTTTTGTAATCGACATTTATGGTTGTGAAACCCTGCTTGATGTTTAGACAATGTCATGAAACTTGATTTAATTTATATGGAAACTCTTAGTGTTATAGAAACTTTTGAGCAATCTGAACGCTTAGTGCCACGCCCCGATGTTTTCGTCATCGGTTGGGGTGTGACAACATCTGCAGACATCTACAGCTGAAGAGGTGGACCAAACCTCTACAGTCTGCAAGAAGAAGACTGTTTGTTTTTTTAACTTCATCAATAGTTTCATCTTTTAAAAACAAACAACAAACAACACCAAGAACAATTTGAAGACAAGAACAACACCTATTAAATTTTAAAACACCTAAATTTGAAGAACTAATTACTGTGTTTAAAAATCATCAAGACCTAATTTCATCTTTCACAGCCAATGTATTGTGTATCATCAAGAATAAATAGCTCCTAATAAATTTGAAGTTACCTAAATTAGAAGACCTAATTACTGTGTTTAAAAATCATCAAGACCTAATTTCATCTTTCACAGCCAATGTACTATGTTTAAAAATCATCAAGAACAAACAACACCTAACAAAAACACGAGAAAGAACAGAACAACGAACATCTAAAAAATGAGATATGATTCGTACCTGAGTAATGCGAAATCGGTTCGGAACAACGTGGAGAACGTTGACGGTAGAGGAGGTGAGGTGTCGGCTGGAAGTGGAGATGGTGAACGATGGTGGAGAAGGTTGACGGCAGAGGAGGTGAGGTGTCGGTTAGTAATGAGATATGATTCGTACCTGGGTGAACAATTGGAGGGGCGGTGGAGGTGGAGTGGCGGCGGAGGTGGAGGGGTGGCGGAGGAGGTGAGGTGTCGGCTGGAAATGGAGATAGGTGCTAGGGTTTGAGGTTTGAAGATGTGCAGGTGTTTTGAAAGAAAGAGGTGTTTTAAAGAGGTTGGTCCAGATCTGCACAAGGAAGAGCTCTAGAAGAGCTTTTTTAGTGAAATCTCTTCCAAAAAACAAACAAGTTGCAGACCCAAAGGTCTGTGCGTGGTCTGCGTGGCGCAGACATAAGAGGTCAGGAAGTACTTTTTGCAAAAAACAAACACCCCTTAAGTGGGTGGTATTAAGTGAGATGAAATGTAATTGTTATACAAGTGAAAGTACTGGTACTATTTTCACAATTGTTAAACTAATGGACTGTAATAGTTATTTTCAACAAACCACGTGGACGAAAAAATGTAATTTACTTTTCTTTTAAAAAAATAGTGGACAAAAATGCCCCTGCACGTGCCAAGCACATGGTTAGACTAATGGGTTAAATGGATGGTGTTAAGTGAAATGGACTGTAATTGTTACAAAAGTGAAACTACTAGTATTGTTTTCGCAATTTTTGAACTAAGAGTCTGCAAGAGTTATTTTTAACAAACCACATGGACGAAAAACGCAATTAACTCAACCCAGTAATACGATAAACTTATAAAAATATGATAAAATGTACGGATAGTCCTTGTGGTTTGACTAGATTTCACCTCCAGTCCCCAACTTTCTAAAATTACATGTATGTTCTCTATGGTTTGCTCTGTTGTTATTCGGATAGTCCCAAGAAGGAATGGCTGTTAATTTATCTAATTAAGGGTGTGTGAAATGACAAAATTACTCTTACCATCAAAAAATAATAATTAAAACATAAAAGTGTGGGTCCATTTAAAGACATTAAATTATTTAAACAAATGAACCAAAATAAATATCATGTTAGCCCCATTCCCACCCTACCAACCATCTCCATCTTTTTTCTTGATCCTTCGACCAAAAAACACCACCACCCACCATCTCCATCTTCTTCTTTACCTCATTTTGCATAAATTCATTACACAATAAACCTTTCCCCTTTTTACTTCACAATCAACCCCATTTTCAAACATTATTCTGTACAAAACAAAGTTCCCCCAAATTAATAATCTATTCAAAGTTTCAAACCCAAATTTTTTTATTAAATTTACACAAATTACAACAAAAACTAAACTTTCAACCTACAGACTTTACAATAAAATGAAAAAAAGAGGTAACTAACGCCTTGAAAAGTGACTTAACCGGTGACAAAGGGGGTGTTTGTGATTGCTTATTTAATTCAAAAATAACTCTTTGGCAAAAGGACTTACTGCCTTATGACTTATTCAAAATGAGTTTTTAAAAAAGTGTTCGGATGAGCTTATGAGGTGGGAAAAGTCAATAAGTCAATAAATTGTTTTAAAAAAGTGTTTGCATGAGCTTATGAGGTGGGAAAAGGTAATATTTCATGAAAAGTTAAAAGGAGTTTCAAAAGGCCAAGGTTTCCTAACTTTTCAAAATAACCTTTCCACCTTGTACAAAAAGTTGTTTCAAAAAGTCCTTTTCACTTATCCAAACATTATTTTGACTTATTGGCTTGTTTTCAAAAAGACAATAAGTCAAGGAAAAATTACAAGTTTTGTCTTTTATCTTTATACTATATTTCAGGCAGTCCTTTTCAACGAATTTTGACAGGTTTTGCCCTTTATAGGGATTTTGGTTGCATGTTTTGTCTTTTGACCCTAGCCTAGTTAGATTTTCTTGTTAAATCTGGTCACATGCAAGTCACATGAGGTAGTTTAGTCTTTATATATATAAAGGACAATATTTGTAAATACTGATAGTTGTATAAATACAAGCCCTCAATTTTGTCTTTTGCTATTTTTTTATAATAAATAATTTATTAAAAAATCCCCTTTTAACCTCCTTTATCTTCAACCTTAAAAAACCCCAACTCAAATTAATTCACACCAATTCATTCAACAAGTTTATAAATAATACAGTCAAAGCTTCGTGTAAAATCCAAGTGTCAATGGCCATATTCTACATTCCACCGGCGACTCAATGCTGCCGTGAAATCAGAGCTCTCAATCAAAGACTTCCATGATTTGCAGGAAGTCAAATATCTCGAACAATGGCGAAAACTCAGAGCTCTCGTCCTGCGTCTTTTGTTTTGTGGTTATAGGAACAGATTGGTCGACCAGTCGGCCATGGTTGTCTTTCATCTTTGGTCACCCTTCTAACTTTCTCTTTAAGCTTCCCCTATCTCTCCCTCCCTATCTTGTTTGATGAATTATGTTCGCCTTATTTATGTTCCTGGTGTGTTGCGACTATGAGTGTTACTGGTTGTGGCATTTGGTGGGTTCAGATCAAATATGAATCAAAGGTGTATTGGTAGGCGTGTTTAAATTGGGTTGTGGCTATGACAGCTGAACATGGTGTGAAGATGGTCGGAGTCGAAGTGGGTGGCGACAGAGGTGGTGACTGTGGGTTGGTAGTGGTTCTATTGTGGTTTGGGTGGATGAATTTGATTAATTGGGGAGAAAAACTGGGTGGGTTTAAAGACAAAATTGAGGGCCTGTATTTATACATCTATCAGTATTTACAAAAATTGTCCTTTATATGTATAAAGACCAAGCTACCCTCATATGACTTTCATGGGACCAGATTTAACAAGAAAATCTAACTAGGTTAGGGTCAAAAGACAAAACATGTAACAAAATTCCCTTTAAAGGGCAAAACCTGTCAAAATTCGTTAAAAAGGACACCGCCTGAAATATGGTATAAAGATAAAGGACAAAATGTCACACCTCAACCTGTAACAACCTGCTTTTTGAAAGTCAAAGTCATAGTCATAGGAAGAAAAGATTGCTAATTGCGATCTGTCACTCCTTGCTTGGTCATCAAAATGTGCTTTTCGACTTGTAATCGATACTCTATTTTATTTTGCCTTAGTTGTATTATGTGGAGTACATGTTAATAAATCGCCACCGCAGTTGTCACTAATCGACTTATCGCTATCTCATCGCAAGTTCTAGATATTGTTTTATGTGTGTGTGCTTTTATGTGTTACTTGTGCATGTTTATTTATGTTTTATGGTGATTAATCAAAAACGCAATCGCAACTCTATCACAACGCAATCTAAATCGCAAACACTAAATGCAAGTTATTTATGTTGATTGTATGTTAGATATAGTATTTGTGTGACTACTAATTAAATATCCATCGCATCGCCTACACGCAACACATCGCACAACTCAACGCACGAAACAAAACATCGAAACGCAACTCGCCGGAGCCACTCGATCGAATGACCATTCGATCGAATGGTCATCTGAACGGATGACCATCTGATCGGATGGCCATACGATCCGCCACCTGTGCTCCTCTTTCCTCTTTTGGAATCCTATAAATACCCCTGTCACATCACAAACAGTGATGTGACAGCTCTCTCTGCGACTATTCGACTTCTCAACCATTTTCTCTCGATTTCTCGCAATTCTTGTAAGTTTCTTCCTCAAATCTTGTACATCTATCATCTACACACACTACTTCATCATTTTCACCTTTAAATCTTAACTTTTAACCATGAAATCCACTGGTTTGAGGTGTTCTAAGATGATGTCATCATGGGGTTCTCATGAACTTCAAGATTTGACCTCATTCTACCAAGAACAACTCAGATCTAAAGGAATTCAACATGATTTAACACAGTTTTCACATAGATCTAAACATTTTCAAGGTTAAAAGGATTGAAAGATGGTTTCATAACTTTCTTTCAACTCTTTTACACTTAATGCACTCAAAACCGATAGAATCGGAGCTAGCTCAAGCCTTCTACTCGCTTCCTAGATAAGTGCCGGTCCAAGATCTGATTTCTATCAAAGAGACAACCGATTCCGGGTTGAACATGAACAAACCATCCAGAACAATTAACTGGTCGGATTAGGGTGATTCCTGTTCGATTGGATGACCTGGGCCTGATGGAGTCCCCGTTGTTTAACACGCTGTCATACCGTCTCGATCAAACCGCAAACTTTCAAACTTAATGAATTTCAAAACAAACCAGTCACCCAAACGGATTACCGTCCTATTGGATTGCCAACCGATCGAACGATAATTCGATCGGAGTGGCTTGAGATTCCAACACTTAAACATTTTATTAATTTTCAAGGATCGTTGGTTCTGACGGATTGCCATTTGATCGGTAGACCATCCGATCGAATGACAAACCTGCTGTGAACTTGTTCTCTGAGAAATGTTTCGCTGGACGGATCGTCATCTGATCGAACGACCGTTCGACCGAATGACCTGAAAGATAGAGATACTTCTCTGATTTTAAAATGCTACAACGAAAACTTCAAAGCCATCATACACAAACACGTCCATCCCAAACGAGTAGCAAACCGACCGAATGGCCATTCGAATGGATGACCATCCGATCGGATTGCCATTCGTTTGGATGACACTTCGACACTTAGTCACGTCGCATTGTTTTACGTGCCGCTTATCGCTTATGCTATCATTCTGATTAGGCTAATTTCCCTCAGCGCTCCCTTCAATCTAAGAGAGTGTTTATTTACTAAACACGATCTGTGAGTATACTCGATCCCTTTTTGCTTTAAGCACTTTTGGGTGTTACACACGTTACTTATATCAAATCACATCGTTCACACAACGCAAACACTTTTATACGCTAACCCCTATTGCATGCTATACGTGTTACTCGATGAATGCTTGTATGTTATGTTTACACAGTGATGGTTGCCTGACACCTTAGCAACGATAGTACTATAGTTTGGACTCAGCACCTGTCGTGGACTGGGGTTGCTAAGGGTATTTCTTCACGAGTCACAGTGGTGATATGTGTTGCGCACTCTACAACTCGCAGTCACGTCTGTGCATATTTCATTGTCGATAACCTACTTGCTTCACATTAAACATGTTACATGTTGGTTATGCATAAACTCGCTTTCACTACTATTATACTATAAAACTTGTATGCTCACCTTTACACTATGTGTATTGATCCTTATTTTAACGTATGTGACAGGTGCTTAAGATGCTAGGAATGCTGTGCTTTGGTGAATCAAGCTAGGGGTCTAGTTATGTCACGTAAAATCTGAGTTGTCGGAACAGTATTTGTTTTTGAGACAATATTTGAAATAACTGTTTTATCTGGATATGTTATGGTATGGGACATGACGTTTAAATATCTGGTAATTAATAGTTGTTATGGATACTCATGGACAATCTGTTTCGCTCAGTGCCATGCCCCGATGTTTCCGCCATCGGTTGGGGTGTGACAGATTTGTATCAGAGCCATATCTATAGGGAATTAGGAGAGACTCGACCTAGTCTGAGTCGATGTATTAGAATCGACCTAGTTTATAGTCTAAGAACCAACAGACCAACTTGTGCAACCCGATAGGGGTTATGTACAGGCTTACTTGCTATTCTCGCTCAAACACGGCAAACACTACACTCTTGCACGAACGTCGCATACTACCGCTTCGCGCAAGGTCAGTGTTAGGAAATTTTATTTGTAAGTATTGAAGAAAATCATAATTAACTGGATATATGAAGAGATAACAGTCCTAAAGATCACAACAAGAAGAAGATCGGATAGGACAACTGAAATGCACATCATCTACTTCAAAGAATCACAAGTTGATCAAGAGCTGAATTGGATTATCAGAGAAGGTCATTTCTGATGGATCTGATGATATTTCTGATGAAATATCATCAGTTTCTGACAATTCTGATCATCAGGATTTTCTGATGATTTGTTCACCAGAATTTCTGATGAAGTGGGTTATCATAAATTCTGATGAATACCCCACTTGTCTGAAATCAGCTCTATCCTGCCATTCTTACCGAAGCAATTTGACATTATTGGATATCATGATGAAAAAGGCAACTTGAACGTTGGATTCAATGAATATGTCAAATGGCTACTTTTTGTAGGACTTATTGCATGAATAAACAAATGTTTATCCATGTACCCAGCCTTCTATAAATAGAAGGCTCAACCAACAGAAGTCAACTGAGTTTGAAGCTTAGCATTCACATATACTACAAAACTCCATTGCCCTCTCACCCACAGAATTCAAGATTCATTTGTATTAGATAATAATCTTACAATCACCTTGTAAACCATTTTGTTTCAAAGTGATATAAACTTGATAATTCTGTAGGTCTTGTTTCTGAAAGTCTGATTTCCATTTCAGCACATCTTTTTCACATCTACTGAAATCACTTGCCATATTACGTGAAAAGAAGTTGTTCAGGCCATACTGGGTCCAACAATTAGTATCAGAGCAAATTGAATAAATTATTTTCAAACGATCAATCGCTCATCTTCTTTTCTCTAAATATGGCCAGCTTTCAATCCTGGAATAATGCTTTTAACATTGGTTCTATGTCCAAACCTCTGACTCTGGTCAGGGAGGAATACCCCTAATGGAAAATTAGGATGGTCAATTTCCTTAATGGTCATGACCGAGCTCTGTTTCAATCCATTGAAAGGGGTCCACATATACTAATAACTGAAATACCAGCTATTCCAGCAACTGACCAATCACCTGCTATCCCTGCCTCCCGAGCTCCCAAAAGTGAAATACTTTGGAGTGAGGAAGACAAGGAAAAGGTGGCTGGGGATGAAAGGGCAAAGTCACTTTTAATAATAGCCATCCCCAATGACATATTTTCACAAGTTGATGCATGTGCATCAGCCAAGGAAATATGGGATCAGTTGGAAAATCTTTGTGAAGGAGGAGAAAGGATGAGAAGAAACAAGAGAACAAACAATGTCTCATCTTATGAGAGGTTTAAAAGTTTGCCAAATGAAAGATTAAATGATACATATCTAAGATTCACAAAACTTTTAAACGAGCTAAAGAAATTTGGAATAACAAAGTCAAATGATGAAAGAAACATAAAATTTCTTGATGCCCTTCCTAGAGAATGGAGAAGTCTAACCATGACTTTGTCCTCAACCTTAGAACTAGGAAACATGAGTCTCCATGACTTATACATCATCTTGATCCCCAGAGAGGAAGAAATATTTGAAGAAACCATTCAAAGAGTGGGATCTTTAGCTCTTATCTCAAACTCACAAAGATCAACACCTACCAATGATCCACAACCAACAAACAACCAAAGTTGTGAAATTTCTGATACTTCATCAGATTTTTCAGCTTTTGCTGAAGCAATAGCACTGCTCACCAAAACATTTGAGCAGAGGTTGAGGGGAGGAAGCCAGAGATACCAGAGAAGTGACAGAGGAATGATGGATGGGAGATCTAAAGAGGAAGTTAGATCTAAGGATAAAGGGAAGGCAGAAGTTGTGTGTTACAAGTGCAAGCAGAGAGGTCATTGTGCATCAGAATGCAAGACCAAGATGCTCAAAGATGTTGCTTATTATGAGAAAAAGCTTGAAGAAGCAAAGAAGCAGCAACAAGTTAGCTTAATTGCAGGAACAGATACATGGTTATCTGATGATTCTTCTGATGATGAAGAAGAAGAATTGGTAAATTTCTGCCTCATGGCACTTTCTGAAGGTCTACCAGAAACTTCAAAACAAAAGGTAAATTTAGACAATCTTGATCTTGAACACAAGCTAAACAAGCTCATGTCAGATTTTCTAAATCTGCAAGAAAAACATCAATTAGATATTAGAAAATCTGATGAGTTGCAAAGGACTATGAATAAAATCATTCTTGAAAACCAATTACTCATAGAAGAAAGTTTAGATCACAGAGCTAAAATTGAGTTCTATGAAAATGAAAGAAAAGATCTTTACAAGAAAATCAATGATAAAGAAATTAATGTAAGAGGTTTTCAACAAGCCAAGGAATTTATAAATTTCATTGAGTCTACACCAAAGAACAAAGGAGATGGTTTAGGATATATAAAATCAAAAGGAAATAAACCCACTGTCTTTGTAAAAGCAACTCATCAAATTTCTGATAAATTTTCATCAGAATCTGATTCTGAATCTTGCAAGTCAACCTGTTCTGAATACACTTTTGAAAAAACAAACTTCAAAGCAAACATAAGTGTATGCAGTCAAGAATCTTTAAAGATTCCAGAAGCAGTTCACTCATCTTTTCAAAATTATCCACTCATTCCATCACAAGAAAAAATATCAGAAAATTCTGATAAATCTTGTATGTGTGTTGACAAACTGAAGCTTGTTCAACACCATCTTCAAAAGAAAAATGTAAAATCTGTTTATGGCTCAGCATATAACAGAATTTCTGATGAAAAACCAACAAGAAAAAATAATTTGATTAGAATCCCATCAGAAAAAGTACCCAAGCATGCCTGGGTACCAAAAACCCTCTAATCATTCCATTTCAGGACCATCATGTGCAGCAGATCTGGTACCGCGATTCAGGTAGCTCCAAGCACATGACTGGGGACAGGAGCTTACTCAGCAACTTTGTTCCAAAGCTGGGTAGAATGGTAAATTTTGGAAATGGAGTAAAAGGGAGGATCATGGGATATGGATGCATAAGGTATGGATGTTTGACCATAGAGAAAGTAGCCTATGTTGAAGGCTTAAAGTATAATTTGCTGAGTTGTGGTCAATTCTGTGACAGGTTTTCAGGTAACCTTTTTACCAGAAAAATGCTTGTTAATAGGTATAGATGATAATAAAATCTATTTAAGTGGAAAAAGAATAAGAAAATCAATTTACTATTTTGATTTCAAAGAAGAAAGTGAACATCCAAAATTATGTTTATTTTTAAAAATCAACAAGGGTAGTAGTTGGTTATGGCACAAAAGGCTAGCCCACTTAAATTTCAAAAACCTAAGCAAACTAGCAAGCAAAGGTCTGGTAAAAGGATTACCTTTAATATCCTCAAAGAAGGATAAAATTTGTGAAGCATGTGAGATGGGTAAATCCAAGAGAAGCTCACATAAATCAATTTCTGAGTCTTCTATTTCACAAAATTTGGAACTTTAACACATGGATTTGTGTGGACCCATAAGTAGAGAAAGTTTCTCTGGAAAGAAATACATACTAGTAATAGTAGATGACTTTTCCAGGTACACATGGGTAGAATTTTTGAAAAAGAAAAGTGAAACTCCTGATCTGATCATTAATTTTATCAAGAAAATTGAAAATCTGTTAAAACTAACAGTCAGAAGGATCAGATCAGACAATGGAACAGAGTTTAAGAATTAAAAAATTGAGAATTTTCTTGTAAGTAAAGGAATCTCTCATGATTTTTCTGCTCCCAGAACACCTCAGCAGAATGGGGTGGTTGAAAGAAGAAATAGGACCTTGGTAGAAGCTGCCAGAACTATGCTTGCTTATGCTAAGCTACCCACTCATTTTTGGGCAGAAGCTATAGCAAATGCATATTTTACCCAAAAAAGAAATCAACAAAAGGCACAACAAAACACCTTACAACATTATCAATGGAAGAATTCCAAGTGTAAAATTGTTGCATACATTTAGTTGTAGATGTTTTGTTTTCAATGATTTTGAAAGCCTTGAAAATTTGACAGAAAAGCAGAAAAATGTATTTTTCTTGGTTACTCTTTGTCCTCAAAAGCATATAGAATTTTTATTCTCAACACAAGGACAATCAGAGAAAGTCTGTATATTTCATTTGATGACTCATTAGAAACAGAGGTTTCTGATGAATACATGAAAGAAATAAATTTTTCTAACAAACAAGAAAATTATGAACACCTTTTTGAAATGATAACTGAAGATTTCCTAGAACATGATAATTCTTTCAAAAACAAATCAAAAGATTCTTCATGTACTAACTCTGCAGAACAAATGTGTAGTACACCAGAAACTCAGAATTCTGACACTTTACAAACAAATGAGGCACCTGTTCAGGGGGAAACTTCAAATCCATCAGAACCAACAACTTTTCACAACAAGTTAAGATGGATCAAAGGACATGTTCATTCTGACATCATTGGCAATCCTGCAGACGGTGTCAGAACAAGATCTGCAAATGCACATGAGTGTGTATTTTCTGGGTTCTTAAGCAAAGTAGAACCCAAATTTGTTAAAGAAGCTCTAAGTGACCCAGACTGGATTCAAGCTATGCAAGAAGAGCTTGATCAGTTTGAAAGGAGCAAGGTATGTGATCTGGTACCCAAGCCAAAAGACAAATCTGTCATAGGCTCAAAATTGGTATTCAGGAATAAATCTGATGAGAATGGTATAATCACCAGGAACAAAGCCAGGTTAGTTGTCAAAGGTTATTGTCAACAAGAAGGTATTGATTATGATGAAACTTTTGCACCAGTAGCTAGATTAGAAGCTGTAAGAATTTTTCTTGCTTATGCTGCATCCAAGGATTTCAAAGTTTATCAAATGGATGTAAAATCGGCTTTTCTGAATGGTAAAATTGAGGAAGAAGTTTATGTGCAGCAACCAGAAGGCTTTGTTGATCCAAAATTTCAAAATCATGTTTACAGATTAAACAAAGCCTTGTATGAGTTGAAGCAAGCTCCTAGAGCCTGATATGAAACTTTATCAAACTTCTTACTCAATTCTGGGTTTACCAAAGGTACTATTGACACCACACTTTTCCTCAAAACACACAAAGGTCATACTTTGCTGGTCCAGATATATGTTGATGACATTATATTTGGATCAACAAATGAAAGATTTTGTAACAAATTTCAAAATTTGATGACCAGCCACTTTGAAATGAGTATGATGGGTGAGTTAACCTTTTTCTTAGGGTTACAAGTTAAACAAAGAATTGATGGAATATTTTTGAGTCAATCAAAATATGTGAAAACAATTCTACAAAAATACTCACTTGAAAACTGCTCTGTTTCAAAAACTCCCATGGCAATAGGGAACAAGTTAGATTCTGATAAGGATGGAATAAGTGTAGACATTAAAACCTATAGAGGGATGATAGGATCATTGCTATATTTAACTGCAAGCAGACCAAATATTATGTTTGCAACATGCTTTCTGGCAAGATATCAATGTGATCCCAAAGAATCCCATCTAAAAGCTGTAAAAAGGGTTTTCAAATATCTAAAAGGCACATCAGAACTTGGTCTCTGGTATCCTAAGGATACAAACCTTGAATTAATTGCATTCACAGATGCAGATTATGCAGGGTTCAAAATTGACAGGAAAAGCACATCTGGTGCTTGTCAACTCTTGGGAGAAAAATTGGTATGTTGGGCAAGCAAGAAACAAAACTGTGTTGCCACATCAACAGCTGAATCAGAATATATAGCTGCAGCAAGTTACTGTTCACAAGTGCTGTGGATGCAAACTCAACTGAAAGACTATGGAGTAACTCTAAATACCAATTCTATGTGATTCAAAGAGTGCTATTGAAATAACAGAAAATCCAGTTCATCACTCAAGAACCAAACACATAGATGTCAGATATCACTTCATAAAAGATCATGTGGATAAAGGTAACATAGAAATGTATTTTGTTCCAACTAAAAACCAAATTGCTGATATCTTCACAAAACCTCTTGATGAAAAGAGACACAACTTTTTTATCAACAAACTTGGCATGGTTAATTTAAATGATGAAGATTTTTCAGAAAACACAAGGACACAAATTGATAACCAATTTGATGAACATCAAAGTTCTGATAATCAAAGGACAAATCAACTGGTTTCTGACAAAGCAATCCATCAATCTGATGGAACATCAGAAAATCTGATGAATCTTCAATAAATGATGATTTATCAGATAACCTGAGGAAATATCAGAATATCTGGTGAAATCACCAGAACTTCTGATATAAAATCAGAAACCAGGTTGAAACATCAGAATAATTTGTAATCATTATAAACTTCCATATTCATGCATATCCTACACATTGTATATATTCATATATGTGTATAATTTGTTTTTGTATTTTTTTCTCTTTCTAATTAATTAAAAAAACAAAAAAGGGGGAAAAGTAACATGCATAAAGATAAAATTATATATAGCTGAGAAAATCAACCGTCTCTAGAATTTTTTTTACAGATTATTGAATTTTATTTTTTCTGCCAATGCATGCTACGTCATTTTTTCATAAGAAACTCAAGTGACACGTTGGCACTAAAATGATTAGGAGCTATGAAAGTAGCCGCCTAGTCATTAAATGCTTACTCACACATGGGGCTTAGTAGACTGTCACATTCACTGCAACAGATATCGTCTTAATTGAAGAGATGAAAATAAAAAAAAGGGTTGGCTGTTAATATCATTTATGAGGAACTATCACTTTCATCTATAAATATTGACAACCAGAAAAGAACTTACTTCACACCAAAATCTGTCACACCCCTTTCTGCGGCGGAAGCACGAGGTGTGATCATGAAAGGTTCTCATTGCATACGAAGAGTAAACATGCTACATGCTCGTAAAATAACATTCAAATACCATAATTTGAAAACATACGTTAGCGTTTACATCGCTAAGTCGCATAAAACATTGTCTTAAAAGTTTACAACTTTATTCAAAATTAAACACAAGCGACATCCACGAGCATAAGCTAGACCACGCGCACATCCATCCTAGTTACCTGAAATACATGTGAGTTTTTGGAAAAACGTCAACATAAAGTTGGTGTGAATTCATGCAGTTTTGTATTTCATGTTTGTATACTTTGTATGAAAACATAGTTTGTGAGTAAATCAAGTTTTCATATGTAAATCCAGTTTCATGTGTACACCACGTACATCTGTATAATTCAATTTCTTCTTGAGTACCCCACGTACTCAAGTTTAATTCTCATTCTCTTGAGTACCCCACGTACTTCAAGTATAATTCAATCTTCTTGAGTACCCCACGTACTTCAAGTTATATGTCAATTTTGTATGGTATGAATTTCATGTAAATACAGTATTTCTGTACTTATCAGATTGTTAATGGGTTGCAAAGCCATTAACATGTGGCACGTCATAGGAAGTCACCAAACCTAAGGCATTTAATTGGTATATTCTGAGACACAAAAGCACCACTCGATTCTCGCCCCGACCGAGTGTGAGGCTGCCAGGCACCTGTTAGATCTAACCTTTTGTTCTGCGGTCTAGGTATATTGTTGATTAATGGTGCTTCTGTACCCTATTTGTGACACTATTTCTCATAACGCCTCCTACTTGGTTCTCGTTCTCACCAAGCGCGTTTCTTGTTATCATTTCTCATAGCGCCTTATACTTGGTTCTCGTCTCACCAAATGCGCTTCTCATATTCATATATTTCGTCACACTTGGTTCTCGTTCTCACCAAGTGTACTTCTTGTATTTATATCATACCATTTATAAATATTGTACTTTTGTACATGTATTTCACCCCCGAAGTTATAAAAACTGAAAACAG